>BDIU01000114.1:0-35429 GCA_002118135.1 Trebouxia sp. TZW2008
GGGCGAAAGCTTTCGGCCCCTTTCGCTGCCGAAAGCTTTCGGCTACCTGCCCGCTCACTGGACCTAGGCCAAGCGTGAGGTCGAAACGCTCACGCCCGGAGCCGTGACGGCCAATAATTATCTGCTCTGGCTCGCAAAGCCTTTTGACGCATTTTTCCCCCAAACGCCGCCTGCTCCAAGCCTTTGATCACTTTTGCCTAGTGACTGAGCGTTGTTTGGTCAGCAATACGTCTTGGCGTGCATGAAAGATCCCTCTTTGGTAGAGAAAACATTCCTCTGCGGCGTAGCAGTATCTGTGTATCAAAATTCAGGTTGACGCGCTCTGTAGTTCAGCAAATTGGGTGGCACCATCACTGCTGACCGGGTTGGCACACTTGCGCAGGCGACAAGGCAGCTCAATGGGCTTCATTTGAGCAGAAGAAATTACTGCCCTTCAATCTGAGGGTGCAGCTATCGGGCAGCGACCTTAAAAACCAAGTTGAAGACAGGAGCTTGTCAACCCTGGAGGAGGAGGACACAGACCATGACATACAAGAGCTTGTTGCTGTAGAGGACAAGGAGACAGAGAAGTACCGGAAGCAGCACAAAGATGATGACTATGAGAAAGACAGCGCCAAGACCCATGCTAGTGCCAGCAGTCAACAGCAGACTGCACAAGCTGAAGGCAGGCAGAATACAGATGCAAACATTGAGCACCAGGACAGCAAGAACAGCCATGATAGCAAAAAAGAAAATGACAGTGAAGATCATGAGAAGCAAGAGCCTAAAGTCAAGTACAAAGTGAGAGGAGAAGGTGTGAAAGTGGGCGTGTCCAGCGATTTTTGGAACAACTATGAGCTGGACATCAAGCTGGCAGAGGAACTAGGTCAGAATCCTGTCTCACGTGATCTATATACAAATGCGCAGGACAATACCCCCATGCTACACATATGCAGATGTACTCACACCATGCAACAAGGCCCAGTACCTGATGCAAAGGATGTGTCACAAAGGGTCTGGTCAAGTTGCTCTTTTGGATGCTGCATGCATACCATATGCAAGCCAGAGATGCCGTGAGAAGTCTGCCTTGACGATATCATATAGTGTCTTCATGATTTCTGTGTTGCTGTATCAGTTCAATGGTGCATGATGCCATTCCAATACGTCTGGCTGCACTGCTTACGATAAAGGGTTGCTGACCCTAATGCCTTGCCCCTGCATAGTAGCAGATAAAGCTGTGGCAAATGCGAACTGTTTCTTTGCATAGCTGTGTTCAACGTGCAAGGCTTGCCAAATGAGTTTTGCTGGATCCAGGGTGCAACAGCTTCCGTATTTCTCTGGAATGGAGCCGCTTGGTACCTAGGCAAGGCTGCATTGATGAAGAGGCAGTGCAACGCTACCATGACATCTTTGATTGCATAGAAAGGTAGAGCTACTTACACAGCTTTTGGTCTTTGCTATTTGCTGGATCTCAGAGTTGACTGCTGGCTTTGACAGACAGTGTCATTTCCTCACAATTGTACTACATGAACCATGCATGTCACATCATCTGACATCTCAGCGCTTGAGGAGTGTGTCATCACTCACTCTCATGCAATCATGCTCATAATTCATTCATCTATGACTCATATACAGCGCTCATCTGCTGCAGGCACGGCATGACACCAAATGTGACACTACATTGGTTTGCCCACCCTCAGTGGTTCCATGACCTTGGGGAATTTACTGAGGAAGGCAGCATTGCCCTGTTTGTTGAGTGGGCACAGACCGCCTTTGACCTTTTTGGCAAGTCCTGGCAACCTGCTTGACAGTGCACGCTGGCAAGGTGCATAGTTGCAGCCAAGCTGTGATATGATGCACAGACTGCTTTAAGCATGTCGGTCAGCCCTGTCGCCTTGCTCATGACAGTACAAGCTGGCAAGCTGCATCATGGCAGTCAAGCTAAGCTGTGGTCAGCACACCCTGGCATGCTGTTGATGCATTCTGAGATGCTGAGTGCTGTCATTGTGGTCAAACGTGTGCTGACTTATGAGCTGGAATCAGCGCAGCATTACTTCACTTCAACATCCTGCTGTCTTCAGCCTGAAACGCATGCTGGCAATCCTCACAAAGCATTGCAACCAGTGCGTTGCTTCAAGGCGTTGTTGCCAAGCAGCTACTGGGCTGCTTCCTCTGACAGGGGCTCCCGCTGTGGAGCCACATGGTGCAGACTTTTTACTTCTTCTTCTGTTTTGAGCTTATGCTTACTTTTAGGGCAGAGAGCGCAGCTGTGGGCCACATTCAATGAGCCTGAGGTGGCATCACTATGTGGGCATGTCATGGGCAACCACCCTCCAGGCAAGCTGCTGCACTTCAAGGATGCAGGCAACAAGCTATGCACCATGCTGAGGGCCCATGCCGCTGCCTACAAAGCTATCAAGCAGATGCCAGGTAGGCTTCTTCCAACATTGCGCAGATGTTGTAAGTGTTGCTCAAGCTGGACTGCTTCTACGCAGAGAGGCTCCCAGTGTGACACCCAATGGCATAGAATTCTCTTGTTCCGTTTCTGTTGCTCAGGGCTTGCCAAGCAAAACTCTGCAGACATGTCCCTGGCATCCTGGACTACACAGCTTTCCATATGCACGCGCTTGTGTCACTCGAAGTGATGTCAGTATCTGAATGACATAAGTGCCTTGCAGTCTACTTTACCATGTAGTGCTCTCAGTGTTAATGCCAACTGGGGCTGTTAGACTAACACATTGCGCCTTTCACAGGTGGTCAGGATGTGGCAGTTGGGATAGTGCACAACGTGTGGTGGATGGAACCAAAGAAGACTGGACCAATGTACAAGCACATAGAGTGAGGTTGCATTGTCTTGTTTTGCTTTTGCAACACCATGCACGTCACATGCACTAGACCAACCGCAAACGAATAGTCATCCCTCTCATGGATGTAAATGTCAGCTCAGCAGCATGGAGCAGCTTTGGCAAACATGACAGTGCTTGTTTTGCCCTTGGCAAATCCTTGCTGCACCTTGTCAGGCATGCAGGCTTTATCTTCCCCAGATTGCTTTGGCTCCAAACATGTTTGAGAATCAAAGGTCGCTTGGGCAGGAGAGTATCTGTGACATCACTCATACCTACGCTGATGCATATGCCACACAATTTTGCACAGAGTGTAGACTCTCTAGTTGCTGTTGCTGACGCTGCTGCATCTGGTGTGAAGTGTAGCCTGAGCTGTATCCGCCCTGAGCATGTTTGCCTGTAGTGCTGCAGGCTTCTGACCAAATCAGCTAATCACCTTTGGGGCAACGAGACTCTCATGAACTACCTGAAGACTGGAGTCTTCACATACAAGTACCCGCTGGGCAAGGTGCAGTATGAGGATCCTGATGGCAAGCCTGGCTGTGACTTCTTTGGCATCAACCACTATGCTAGGTTAGTTGCATATGACGTGTGAAGCAGGACCATTGATATGATTGTGCAATGAAACTTTCATTCTTCTTCTCTTGCAGCACTGAGCAGCTAGCTGGATGCCTACGTGTTCAATAACACTATTTGAGCAGAGGCAGCCTGTCTTGTCAATGATATTTAGGCTTTGAGTGAGTGAGTGAGTGAAGGAGCGAGTGAGTGAGAGAGCGAGCGAGTGATTTTTGGGCGAGACAAAGCCAAGACTGCCTCAACAAACACGATGTAGGCGGCAGGGTGGCATAACAATGCTGCAGCAGCTCCAAGAATCAGAAATCACAAGACGGAAAACCCAAGACAAAAGCTTGCTATTCAACAAAAAAGACAGTACCTGCCCTTCCAGTCTGCTGTGCAGCTCTTGGCAAAGCATATGCTGCCCTTGCAGTGACTGCATTGCAGCTTGTTGGGACAGCAGGCATATTGAACAATCAAAGCTGTCTCAACGCATTGCTTTCTCAACGAGCAATATTGTGTGAGTAGGGAGGGCACTGTTGTTGCAGGGGTGCATTGGACTGGAGTACGTCTCCAAGCACTAAGTTCAACAGGGCGCTGCTGGCTGACATGGGGTACCCCATTGGCCCCTACAGCCTGTGCAAAGCCATTGCCTGAGTTTGACAGCTGAAAATGCTGATCAAAGTTGGTTAAACCTGTAAACAAGAGAACACCAACATCTTGTGATTTGCAGTGGTGTGCCGGGTCGGAACATGGCTCACAGCAGCAAGTCCAGTAAGGTGCTGCTGGCTGACATGGGGTAGCCCATTGACCCCAACAGCCTGTGCAAAGCCATTGCTTCGGCCTGACAAAAGAAGATGCCTGATCAAAGCTTGTGCACCCTGCATCAAAGAGAACATCAACATCTCGTAATTGCTGCAGGGGCGTATTGGATTGGAACATGGCTCCAAGCAGCAAGTTCAACAAGGTGCTGCTGGCTGACATCGGGTACTCCATTGACCTCCACAGCCTGTACAATGCTGCTGCTCTGGCCTAAAGGTCAAAAATGCTGGTCAAAGCTTGTGCAACCTGCATCCAAGTGAACATCAACATCTTGTGATTTGCAGTGGTGTGTCAGGTTGGAACATGGCTCCCAGCAGCAAGTCCAGTAAGGTGCTGCTGGCTGACACAGGTAACCCATTGACTCCCACAGCCTGCACAAAGCCATTGCTTCGGCCTGACAGCTGAAGACTGGCAATTGAACCTTGAGCAACCACGGACAACATCAACGTCTTGTGATTTGTTGCAGGGGTGTGCTGGATTGGAACATGACTCCAAGCAGCAAGTTCAATAAGGTGCTGCTGGCTGACATGGGGTACCCCATTGACCCCCACAGCCTGTACAAGGCCATTGCCTGGGCCTCACAGCTTGAGGTGCCTATGTACGTCATGGAAAACGGGGCGCCCTTTGATAAGGACGACACTAGAAGGACCGAGTGGATCAACAGTGCCTTGGAACAGGTACATCATCATTGGAATCGATACTGGTCATGTCATCATCAGTATCATCATGATCATTGTTTACATGCTTGCTGATGAGCTTCCATGACCCTGTTAGGTGCTGCAACAGCAATGAGCTGCCTCAATCTCGACCAGGGCCACTGTGTATTAACTCAAGCGAAACCTGCACTCACTGAGTTTTTGCCAAGCAGGTTCATGATGCTTAGTACATGTGTAATGGGCAATGATGTTGTGCATGGTCACCTGGCTGGCCGGCGGATGAATCACTTGCGGTCCTTGAAACTCGATTCAACGATTTTCAAAAGTGTGAACCTGCTGGGAATTTGCGCCTAGGGTTTGTCTAAATGTTGCCCTGTCAATCTAACCAGTACGTGGCTGTGCAGGTCAAGACTGCTGTGCAAGATGGCTATGACCTGCGAGGCTACCATTACTGGACTTTGTTGGTACGTTCTCTGCAGGCACAGGTGCAATCTTTGTGCATGCAATGCTGAGTATGCTTGCATATTTGTCTCCCAGTTGGTCTGTGCTGACATTTGGGAACAAGTCCCACCCCCTCAAAATCTTCTGTGCCTTGCATGATAGCCCATGGCAGCAAATGCTGCTGAAATGCAGGACAATGTTGCGTGGAGCTTTGCATATGATCTGCTGTGCCTTGCATGAGGCGCTTTGCATCAACTGCTGCAGAACTGCAGGATGTTATTGCCTGGAGCTTTGCATATGACCTTAATCTTAGACTGTATGAGCGGCCCAAATGACTGCTGCTGAAGTGCAGGACATCTTTGAGTGCACATTTGCCTATGACCTGAAGCACGGCCTGTATGAGCGGGACAGACAATTGCTGCTGAAGTACAGGACAACTTTGAGTGGAATTTCGCATATGACTTGAAGTTTGGCCTGTATGAGTGGGACAGAGAAGATCCAGCAGGCAAGAGGACCCTGCGTGATGGTGCCAAGGTACAGACTATCATGTAGACATGGGCTCCTTGGCAGTATACTAAGTGACACTGTTTTTGGGCTGTGCAAAGTCTCGTTCAATGCTGGTTTCTGTACACCAGCATTGTCTTCTGCCACAGTAAACACACCCAGGAATCTGCCACGTCAGCACATACATTGGACATTTCCAGAGAAATGTCATCCTTGTTGTGAGAGCATACCTGTACAGTAGCAGACATATGCTTGGCATAAACACCAGTGATGCAGAACTCATGGGCTCAACACAAACAGAGGGCATTGAACCTTCAACAGTACATGCAGGTAATAAAGGGGTGGTATGCAGCGCTGCCAAGCGAGATGCAGCAAGTGATGCAAGAACTAGCAGGCAAGCCCTACACAATAGACAGGAGTGCGCTGCCAAAAGACAGCCGAGCCCCTGCAGAGGCACAAGCAATGGCAAGGCAAACCAGTGCTGCTAGTCAACAGCACAAAAGGCGTATCAGGCGACCAGCACATCGCTCAACATTTCTTGGCCAAAATCTCAGGGCAGGAGCTCGAGCGTGGCATTGCTTTGGTCAATTGCGCTCTGGCTACAGAGCTTGTATTGTCTGATTTGTTGTCAGCATGCTGTGCACCTGTTGCCATGCTCAGCATCTTGTGCCGCTATTGATAACCAAGGACTGCTGCCAACTTCTAAGAAATGCATGCAATAAAGCTCTGGGCAGTAAGTGAATTGATTTGTGAAGCTAACTTGATGTTATGTTTGTTTGCTGCCGACAAATCATTCTAGGCTACGCACATGCAATCAGCCTTGTTGGCTAAGGCTTGCAAAAGTAGTTTGTACTGGTTCCTAGTTTTATTGGCTTCTGGCCGTGCCACAAATGCCTGGCTTGCGTGTGATGTAACACCACAGCATAAGGGATGGTCTTTGCATCGCATTACTAGAAGCTTTCAACAATGGCGAGGACCTGTTGAAGACCGCAACAGAGAGAAGAAGCAAACTTACAATTGTATTACGCAGAACAAGCAGCTAGAAACAAATCTGCTTTGCAGCAGCCATGTGCATCTTCTGCTTTAGCTCAGCTACCGCCTGTTCAAGGCTGGCCTCTCGATGCATATCTTCGCCCTTGAAAAGAAGTGCATTCCTAACAAGCAAACATAGATCTGGACATTTTGCTTTCAGTGTCAAGGATGCTTCGCTTTCATTTCGCTTGCGTTGCTAGTTCAGGCGTCCAGCATACTGGTCCAAGAGTTCCATGATCTCACACACAAGCTGGTCAAATTGTCCTGCGTGCCGACATCATCTTATCAAAGCATGAACATGACTACAAAGTGCTGACACGTTGCAATGTTTGACATAATCAGCAGCAAAGCACACAAGCTGTGTGCAAGCCTAGTGGAGAGCACAGCCCATGCAATGCACAGGCAAGCAGACCAAACATACAAGCTGGAAGCAAACCTGCTTGCACCATTTCTGCCCCAACTAGGAACTGCTTGCAAAGTACCGTGTGTATTGCAGACCTTGACGTTATAGCGCCAGACTGTGAGACTGGTGCCAAGTAAGACTCCATGTCCTTATTTTGCAGCCTCTGAGACTGGTAGAACACATCTGGAACTGGGAAGGGAGCCCTGACGTTATAACTTTCGGGCGGTAGGGTTTGAAAAACCCAAAAAAACCCAATGCATGTTAGGAAAATTGATTAGGTTGTAGGGTTTAGGGTTTGAAGGTTTTCTTGCGCTTTCCATGGTGGGAATCAAAATCTGATGAGTAATAATGCAGGGGGGAAAAGGAGGGGTGCCTGATGTGTGCAGCGCAGAATTGAACAAGGTCGGAATGTCAACAGCTGCTAGGACAGTATGTAAAGCAGCTCCAGCAGTCGGCGCACATATTCGCCAGTCTCATCTGCAGCAGAAGGCGGACTCATGTGGCATGATTATGCATGACAGCACCAAGCATCTGAGGACAAGACTGCAAAGCAGCAGACGCATGATTCAAGAAAGGATAAGCATTCAAAGCTGAGGGTCATGGCATGAATACAGCGTACAGAAGCCTTTGAGCATGACAAGAGCGAGGCCAGGAGCGATAAACCCATTCAGCCGTGCAGGTGAAGCTTGCAACGCAAATGCGTAGCATGCCCAGCTTCCAGCTTTTGACCAGCTCAGCAGCTCGCAAGGATGCAACTGAGTGTGGTCACTACTACATGTGCTTATGAACTGCATGCATACCAGCAGCAGTTGACGGCTGCTGCCTAGCTGATAGCGTGGCTGACGCCTGTGGTGCTGCACACAATAAAATAATGACATCAGCGCTGGGTCTGTTAATGCTGTGAAATGCCAGCTTAGCTTTGCATGCTGCCACATGTTCAGATACTGGGGAGATTGCACAAGCTTAGTGAGCCGCAATGTTCATTTGGCAACGTAGTGCAAAGTCAACCTGCACAAGGGCAAACCAGGCAACAGGTATCTGGTTGGCTTACAGTCAGAGCCCTGAAAATTCATATGCGCTTTGCACGACAGGCTATCGTGCAGAGCTCACAAGAAAGCTGCTTCATGAAAACAAAGCCAAGGGTTTGAGTGCTGCATCAACATTCACAAGTGAAACAAGCTGTCACAATGATGCTTGACTTCAGTCAACTCATCCAGCATTGCACAACAGCATTATTACCTGCAATCATGTTTCCCTTGCAGGCAGAGTTGGGCTGTAGTGTGCAACATAAGGCTGAACATGCCTTGACAAAAGAGTTGCTGAATCCATAAGCACTCACAAGACTGACTGGAGGCTGTGTTGCATAGTCTCAGGTGCTCTACACAAACTTTACAGCCATGGCCTGAAGCGCAATTGGAGCGATTGTCGACACAAGCTTGAGATGCTGAAGCAAGGTTGCGCCAATAAAGCAAGGCTGCGCCAATGAAGCAAGGCTGCGCCAATGAAGCAAGGCTGCGCCAATGAAGCAAGGCTGCGCCAATCAATCAAGCCTGCTCATAGGTCCCAGGCAGCTTTTTTGCTGTCAATACGCACAGACACAACAACAGATTGACAGATGGACCACATGTGGGTGTTTCAATGATTTAGCAGGGAGCCGGCGAGATGGGCATGCACAGAAAGTAAAATGCAAATCCTAAAGCCACAGACATGAAATACCAGCCAATGGTTGACAAGCCAAGACGCAACTTAGCCAACATAGCCCGCAAGGTGTTACCAGATGTTTATGAGTACATAAAACCATACAGCAAATCAGGCGAGGCGTTGAGAACCTGGTTGAAAACTGCGCAGGCAGGCGCCACAGAGCACTGCTCGTAAGGAACTCAACTTTGCTCAAGTTGATGCAATCATCAGTCTGGTACACAAATTTGAAGGCCTAGCTGAGCAACGCTTGAAGCAGCAAACAGCAAACTTTGTGCCATACCAAAGCTGAGGTGCACGCCAGAACAATGTCAGAGGTTGTATCTAGCAATGTCCAACAGACGCAGTGAGTCAAGACTAGACTGATATGCATGTAATCAGACACAACTGCTGTGTGAAGTAGGCACAGCCGCAATTGTTCATGCAGCAACGTGCCCTCTGAGCAGCTGGAACCCTGCATAGCGATGTCAATGACAGCGTGATCTAGCCTCTTGCGTACTGTCTGTAAGACAGACTTTTGTGTTCAGAAGACTGACACAAAGCTCACAAGACCAGACCTGACCAGAAGAGTGCCCTGGTGGACTGTCAAGCACACTGTGCATGTGCTGAGTGCATTTTGCTAACCTGTCCTGTCAGCTCTAGCTTTGATATCATTAATGTACAGCTCTGACAGACCACAAGCCAGCATAATTGACTCTCTTGCATTGGCAAGTTGAAAGGCTGTCTTGACACCTTTCTGCCACAATGTGGACGCAAATTGAGAGTAGTCTGGGTCAAGCCTGCCCAGAAAGGTCTCAAGCTCTGCTTCACTTGCAAAGCGAGCCATGCTCAGGATCCTGCTCACACAGAACAAATACCTTCGGACAGTTCCACAAGACGTGCTTCTGCAAGATGTTGTACTCACTCAATTGGCAGTCACAAGCAGAACAACAACTACAAGATGCAGGACGCCAGTTCTTCAGATAAAATGAATATCACTGGGGGTGCAGTCTCAAAGAATGAGGTGCAGGTACAGCATTCTTGTCACGTTTACTATGGCTGGGTGGAGAACTATAAGATTGCAAACACAACCCTTGGCAATCTGCAGAGCATTGGTGCAACAGTGAGAAACTAAATGGTAATGTCTCTCTCCTTTTCAGGCCTTGTCATTTGTGCATGCTGACAAGACCTTGTCAAGCGCGCTTATCGTTCCATCTATTGCTTGAGCGTCCCCCTCAGGTACAGTGCGTCTCCTCACAGTAGCAGCATGGTGTATGGCTGTTCAATGACCGGCCTCGTTGATGCCTACACTCAAGGTGTCGCTGTCTGCTGGCTCTGTGCTATGCCTGCCGCCTAAGACGTGTTTAGCGCGATCTTTGCAGGTTTGACAATGTTCAGTGATTCAAGCTGGCCGTCTGTACCAGTTGAGGTGCTAAGACGTGCATTCCAGCTGCAGCCAGATGGCTTGGCAAACTGCCCCGCTGGTGTCACCTGCAAGGCTTGGCGCACGGCCCTCACAGGCAGCGCAGCTGGCTCGATCTATCTCTACGCTACAACGGATAACCAAGAACAGCGCTGGCAGCGTCTCTTGTCGTCCAGGTCCAGCATTGAAAGCTTGAAACTAGTACGTGCAGCTTCCTGGTGTTGGATCTCAAGCCTTGGTCATTACAAGCTACAGCGGTCCGCTCAGACTGCCCAGGCAACACTTGACAGCATACCAACAGCCTGCAGAGCTTTGACGCTGAGTGAATTTTGCGCTCATCACCTGGCGCAATACACGCAAAAGGCACCTCAGCTGGAGGAGCTATCCTTTGAGTGGGGTGCACTACCTTTCATAGGCTATAATGACATGCAGACAATGCCAGACCTGACCCCGCTTTGCCGCCTGACTAGGCTTCAAGTGAAGATGCAGAACGATGTTGACGGCGACATGCTTTCTCAACTCATTGCCTGCTGCCCAGACTCTTTACAAAGCCTGAAGCTACACGGCTTTGGATCTGAGGATAACAGTCAGCCACCAGTTGCCAGTCTGAAGACATTGAATCTACTTGAGCATCACCTTCCAGCCCTCACAAAATTGGAACTTGATGAATGTGTTGTGACGATTCCTGGAGAGGACATCACCTGTCTCAGCAAACTCAACAGCCTGGGTCTGTCACAAAGCGAGGTGTATGTGGATGGAGCACTGGACGTCGAGCGCTTAACAGCCCTGACTTATCTGGACCTCACAGACACAACTTGCTACTGGGAGGACGCCTGGATTGAGGTCTTGGACACCTTCACACCTTGGCCCAAACTGCGTATTCTGAAGACATCCGGCTGTAACATGTTTGACAATAAAACACGTGTAGTGGTCGATGCACTCCAGGAAGCACATGTGAGCTGTCCCATTGATCTTGACTTCACACAGGACAGTCAAGTGCAGCTTCAACTGCAATCAGTTGCGCCGCTGATGGTCATTGAACCATGTGAACCTGCTACTTTAGGCAAGCATTTAGACTTTCGCAAGCTGGTGACTGGATTGACTCTGTACCCCACCGGGAAGAGAGGTGTCATGGAGTACACGATGGACCAGGTCAGCACAGGCTTCCCAAACTTGCGCAGTCTTCGTTTTGATGGGGCGTTTGCTGTGGTGACAGATGCTTTTGATTTTGCCCTACTTCCCAATCTGGCCGACTTGCACTTGCGGGCTGTTGGGTGTCCTGCTTTCAATCTGCAATGCCTTTCATCTCTGACCAGTGTCAATCTCAGCTGCGGAAATGACCGTGAACATCTGTGCCATTTGTTATTGCCAACCAGTCTGCAGGCGCTCACATTTGTAGGATTTGGCTTATTTGCTTCTAGTACTCAGCAGAACTTGCTTGACTTACCCTGCCTTTCCCAGGTCATGCTAGTGACCCCTACAATCCAAGATTCTCAAAAACATTGGTTGTTGTCCCAACGTCCACCGATGCCCAAGTTACCATGTTGTGTGACTCACTTGAAATTGCCCACATCAGTACAATTGCAGTCTTTTATAGATTGGTCCAATTCAAAAGGGTGTCAAAGCGTGCAATATCTGACTCTTCAAACTGTTCCCAGCCCAGGTGATTCACTGCATGATTGGGTCACGTCCTTGCCCAACTTGTCTGTGATTGACTATGTGGATGGCATTGAAATTGAACCATACACAGGAACCAGGCTACCCTCAGTCGATGATTTATGAATAGCTAGACCACCGTTCAGTTGTCAAATTGATTCTGCCATAATGCCTTCAGAAATTAGCTGAGCAAGCTTGTGGTCATGCTTATGTTCTGAAAGGGTGCTTCTGAGCAGAGCTACGAGTTTAGACATCGTGTACTTATCCTCACCCTAGTCGATTTTGTCCCCCTAGAGGTTCCCGGTAACTCCAGGCTCTTTACAGAACAAGGATGCCTGATCACTTTGCTTATCGATGCGGGTCGTGCTGAATGCATTGTGTTCCACAGCAATGCACAACAGGCTGTCATGCTTCATGTGAGGATGACTGTGCTGATCAAACAATTGCAAGCAAACGAGTTGTATCTTGGCAATGCATTTAGGCCACTCGATAAATCGCATTGTGAATTGATGACTGAAGATGTTTGAACGAAGAACTGCCGGTAGTGTATGACTGCATGTTGGGACAGCTGATGTCGAGACAGACGACAATAGACTAAGCAAAATTGACGATGGTCAACACAAGTATGTATTGACTATATGTGCTGCACTATAAGCACTTCTATCAGATGTATTGGCGCTTACTGCGAACTAATTCCGTTACCATCTACTGGCACAGATGTCTCTCACATGTCCCAGAACCCACTACACATCAGCTTTGCTGCACAAAACTCATGACAGCACAGAACTCTGTCTAGACCAATAGCTCACATACACCATGCAGACATAGGTCGATGTATACATATAGACCTGCAAACACTCAGTACGCCCCAACATTGCTTGCAGCTGACCATTCCTTGCTGCTTTGTCTCACTGCTGTCTGCACTGTCTCTGCTACAAACTCTGGCCCTTGGTAATCAGCAGACTCGTCAGAATCGCTACAGTACTCAGCCCAGGCGACGTCTGCTTTTGGGCTGTTGACTGACTCAACCTGAACTGCTTCCCAATGCACTGAAGGCAAGTCTCTGCCTTGCTCAGGTCCTGCTTGCCATGCCAATGACTGCATGCCAGGTGCTTGCTGCTTTGACAATGCTTGGAGTGCTTCATTCTGCGTGTTTTGCATCTGTTCTGGCTGTGATTGCAATGCCAATGACTGCATGCTGGGTGCGCGATGGTGTGACACTGCTTGCTGCACTTCTATCTGCATGTCTTGCATCTGTTCTGACTGGTCTTGCCACTGTAGCGACTGCATGCTGAGTGCCCGGCTGTCTAAATTTGCTTGCTGTCCAACCATCTGCATGCCTTGCATATGTTCTGTCTGTGATTGCCATGCCAGTGATGGTGGAACGCTGCCATAGCGCCTGATAGCTAAGTCATCACGACCACCGTCAATTGCAACAGCGCCAAAGCCATTTGATGTCGACTCAGAGCTGTCATGCAGATTGGCTGGCATTGTACCATGATCATCTGCAGCCTGCAGAGGCTGATCTGCAGTACACCACAGCCCAGCTGACACGGACTGCCTGCTGCTGGGCTTCAGTGCTGTCTCTTGCAACCAGGATGTGGGCTGAGAATCTATAGGAGATGCTGCCTCCATGCTAAGGGACCTTGATTGCATGAAGGGCTGCAAAACTGCTGCAGGTGCAGTCATCCTGCTGATTGACTCAGTGGTTGAAGGCTGCAACAATGCTGAAGGTGCAGATGCCCTGCTGAAAGGGTCAGAGGTAGAGGGCTGCAATCCTGTTGCTGCTGCTGCCACTCTGCTCAATGACTCAGGTGCAAAAGGCGGAAAGCCTGTCACAGCTGCAGCTGTTGTGCTACTAAACCCATGCTGAGACCCAAATGCGGCCATTGTGCTGCTGGACTGACGTGGCAGGGCATCTCTGAATCTCCTGAGTCTTGGGTCCTGGCGTGTGCCACCTCTGAAGCCAGTGGTGGCATGCATGGTCAGGGCCTGAGGGCTGGGGGCTGCTGGGGGCTGGGGCTGGTCTACATCCCCAATGCTGCCAATCCAGCTGCTGCTGAAGCTGCCTGCTTGCACCTGACTGGTACCTGCCATAGGCATAGTCCATGCATATGGGTGAGACTGGTACCCTGGGCTGCTGCTAGGGCTTGTCCATGCATGTGGGTATGACTGATACCCTGTGCTGCTACTAGGCCTTGCATCCCGTGCAACGGGAGCAGTGCTTGAGTACACGCTGTGTGACTGCGG
Organism: Trebouxia sp. TZW2008; assembly: GCA_002118135.1. Taxonomy (NCBI): domain Eukaryota; kingdom Viridiplantae; phylum Chlorophyta; class Trebouxiophyceae; order Trebouxiales; family Trebouxiaceae; genus Trebouxia; species Trebouxia sp. TZW2008. The sequence goes on from BDIU01000114.1 coordinate 14,242, forward strand.
CAACGCTGGCAGGCGATATGTGCTGACAGAAGCAGTCTGCTGCATCTGCTGCTTGGTGTACTCTGTGAAAGACTGTGTTTGGCTGCCAAGCTCTGGGACCCAGAACACCATATCATCGCTGCTGCGCTGAATGCTTTCTGGCAATGATGCCACCGGACTGCCCTGATTGCCGTCAGCAGCAGGGTCATAGCTAGTGCCCAGATGGGCTTGCAGTCCAGGCTGCAGTCTGTCTGGATCGGCTGCATCACTGCCAGAGCTGCAAGAGAGGTACACTGGTGAGACGTCAGCTGACTCCTCAAATGCAGGGGCAGCAGCCAAGCCATATGGTGTGACCAACAGCTCAGCGCCATTCTGAACAGCTGCAAAGTCCTGTGTCCGGCGCAGCCTGCCTGGGCGTGCACCCACTGGCAAAGCATACAACTGCTCAATGTCCTCTGACGCCATCAAACCGCCTGTGGCATGGTCAAAAGGACTGCTGGCGCCTGGGTGGTAGCTAGCGCTGCGAGCAGTGAGATGCATCTGCTGCTGCTGGTCATGCAGGTGACTGCCAGACAGACTGCGCCTGTGAGGAACAAAAGTGATGCTGGGCCTGCAAACAGCACACAGGAATCTCATTGATGGCCACCTCTGTGCAAAGCAGGCATGCAGCTGTCACTTGCACCTGCAAACTGCTACTTGTGATGCAAACTATGTAGGTGCGCTTTCACGCCACAACAGTTCAAGCGCACAGGCAGGTCATTCATGGGCCAGCTCTGTTGGTGCATGCTTTCAGCTTTGGGCTCTTACTTGCATCTTCAAGCTGGGACATATGATGCCAAATTTATAGCCATGCATTCATGCCACAACAATTTGAGCAGTTGTTGCTGAATGCTGGCAATATACAGAATGCTTGCATGGGGACCTATCACTGACCTCTCAGAACTAGGCTCTTTCTGGCTGTGCGCCACAGCATTGGTGCCATCAGCTGCGTTGTCAACATCTGCATCCTGATGTTCTGATGTTTGAGTGGAGCTGCTGGTCACAGCTGCTGCTTGAGCCTTCTGAAGCTGACTTCTGTGAGCATCTGACAGAAACGGCGATGACAGCGCATGCTCTGATAGAGGACTGTAGCTGACACGGCTTTCCTCCACTAACAGGTGTGAGGGCAGCACGCCGCGTGTGTCTGAGCTGCATGTATTACTGTCTTGATAGTTGCTGGTGGCTCTGGCGTTGACCAACAAAACACCACTTCCTGCTGTTTGTAGCGCTTTCTCAGGGGATTGTGCGGGCGCAGGTTTGTCTACGACTGCTGCAACTCCTGACTGTGACAGCGTGACAGGTCTGGAGATAGCAGGACGCTGCTGCTGTTGCATTTGCGCAGACTGCAGGCAAGATAGCCATTTCTGTGCCTCCTGCTGGTGCAGTGCTCTGAGCTGTAGAATCCGCTGATAGAAATAAAGCTGCAGACAGAAAGCATACGCGTCAGTGGCCAGCGCCGATGCCTTGAGCTGAAGGAAGCTGTGCTCATGCCTGACCTGAAAGACTAGACTGGACAAAGGCTCGAAGCGCCTAAGAGCACTCAGGCTCAAAACAGTACCAGCTGCGCCCCAGTCGTGGTCCTCTTGACTTGTGTAGTATGTCAGATTGCTGGAGGTCAGTATGAACCAGCGCTGATCCCAGGATCGACCCTGCGCGTGAGACACAACTTAGACTATGTGTAGTCGGTGACATCGGCCTCAGAAGCATAGAGCCTTACCGTCAAGACACTGATTCTGCTGCTGCGTCTCTTGTACAGATCACCCTGTATCAAGAGCCGCCCTTGGTCGGCGCTGTCCATGCTAGACTACCTCGGTCAATATCCAGCGACAAGACTGAACATCAAAATTGCTTGAAAGCTGATGAAGAAGAGGGCGATTGAAGTAGGTCAAATCGAAAGCGATAGTTGACCTCGGCGGCTCTTGCTTAAGTCTCTTTGCCTTGCAGTGCTTCTGTTCCGGTAGACAGCGGCATCATGGCACTGTCACAGAGGGAGTCCGACATCCAACTCATGCTGGCAGCATCATGCCATCTGGGCACAAAGAACTGCGACTACCAGATGGAGCGTTATGTATACAGACGCCGTCTGGACGGCATCTATGTGATCAACCTTGGCAAGACCTGGGAGAAGCTTCAGCTCGCCGCCCGTATCATTGTCGCCATTGAAAACCCTCAGGACATTGTCGTTCAGTCTGCACGTCCATACGGACAAAGAGCTGTCCTGAAGTTTGCCCAATATACTGGTGCCAAAGCTCTAGCAGGACGCCACACTCCTGGTCAGTAGCCTTCAGCAGCATTTTCGTCACTTGCAAGGGTCTGTCTCTACAGCCCTGGTAGTCCTGGCAAAGTCGGGGCTAAGTTCTGAAGCTGTTGCTCAGGAACCTTCACCAACCAGATTCAGAAGGTCTTTGAGGAGCCCCGTCTGCTGTTGCTGACTGACCCAAGGACTGACCACCAGCCTATCAAGGAGTCAGCATACGTCAACATCCCCACCATTGCCTTCTGTGACACCGATTCCCCACTGCCATATGTGGACCTTGCTATCCCAGCAAACAACAAGGCCAAGCATTCCATCGGTGTGCTATACTGGATCTTGGCCCGCATGGTTCTGCAGGTCAGCTCAGACTGTGCTGAATTTGCAGCCTCCTTGCTGTCTTGTCAGCTGCACATCATGACAAGCCAACGTCTACGTGCAACAGCCATCATTCCTTGTAGCATGGGTTTGTACAGCAGATGGCACAGCTGCACAGCATTGTGCATCGAGAATGGGAAAACCTTTCCTGTCGTTTGCAATGATTGCTCTTCTTGAGCTTGGCAGCGACTGCGGACATGAAGTTGTTTACACTGATCTCCTGAATTGCTTCAGCATCATAGCATTTCAGCCAGTTGCATGACATTGCCAACACTGACATGCTATTTTGTGTGCCAGATGCGGTCCACCCTGCTGCTTGGTCAGCAGTGGGTTGTGATGCTGGATCTGTTTTCCTACCATGAGCCTGAGATGCAGTTGTCTTAGCAAGTTGCTTGGCATTGCAAACACTGACATGCCATGTCCTGTTGCAGATGCGGTCTACTCTGCTGCCTGGTCAGCAGTGGGATGTTATGGTGGATCTGTTCTTCTACCGTGAGCCTGAGGAGACCAAGGAGCCTGGCGATGAGGATGCTGCTGACTACGGGGCTGACCAGTACGCCCCTGGCCAGGGCTTGCCTGCACCAGGAGGTGAGCTTTGTCTCAACCAATTTTTGTTTTGGTACTACCATCTGGCGATTTTATCACCATTACCATTATGACTGTGAGACTGACCAGTACGCCCCTGGCCAGGGTCTGCTTGCACCAGGAGATGAGCATTGTGTAGTTAGTCTTAGGTGCATGTCCCGTTGTGAATTGGAAGTGTGCAAAGTGACAACAGTGTGTTTCAGTATGGTGTGGAGATCCTAGCCAGGGTCTGCCTGCACCATGAAATCAGTCCTTTTTAGTCAGCTAGCAATGTTGTTGGTAAGTTCTGGTGCAGTGCTGCGTTTGATTAGTCTCATGGTATTTCAACATTTGCTGCTGTGCTGCATACACACTGTGTTGTTTAGGCTGATTGTATGCAACATGTTGTTGCTCATCATTTATTAAGGCCAGACGAATTCAGCAGTGTTCTGAACATCTCTCTGCAGGCATACCTACAGCAGGCTTGTAGGTATGCCTGACCAGAGCTGGCATGAGTCTGCCCCAGCCGCTGCAAGACACACTCCTTGCAGTATGTTGTATGCAACATGCTTTTGCTCATGTTGTCCTGTGCATGTAGGTATGCCTGACCAGAGCTGGGATGAGTCTGCCCCAGCCGGTGCTGGCTTTGGGCAGGACGCTCCTGCTGCCCCTGCTGCTGATGAGTGGGGCGCAGCTCCTGGTGCTGGTGCTGCTGCAGGTCGAAAACCACTCCATCTGCATCTTGTCATCTGGGTGATCCAGAATCCACTTGTATAAGCTTGATGTTCCAGCATTCTGTTATTGTACCAGCATTCATTTATGCAAGTACAAGGTTGTTTCCCCAGCATTCACTGACTGGGCATGCTGCAACTATGCTGGTGCAGCACTCTGTCAACTTTGGTAGAGTTGAGCTTGAGATGTCATCTGGCACGACTCACCATCATTTCTGCATGCAAAAACTTGCAGAAGACTATGTTGCAGAAGACTGTGTTATGCAGCTATGTCCCCAGCACTTGTTGCACCCTGCATCAGCAGCTCAAGTTGCTCTCTAGGTCACCAATATTATCCACTCTGCCTACTCGGACGTCGTACATAGGCAGCATCTTGAGCATTGCCCTGTCACGGCAAAGCGTAGATTGCTTGCAATTCACGTCACAGGACACAAGCAAGCATCGTCCTGTCATCCCAGCGTATGCAGCAGCATGCTGATTGTCTGGAATTATGGCTGTTGAAAGGCCTTTTGTGTTGCTGCAGATGGCTGGGATGCAGCCCCTGCTCCTGCTCCTCAGCAGGCACAGTTTGCCAGCAACGACCAGTTTGGTGCACAGTACTAGGCAGCATGCTTGAAGACTGCTCCAACATACACTCGATGCAGGACAGAATGCACACTAGTGGGCTTAGCATGGCCTGGCATCATGCACTCTGAACATTCAGCTGGCAGCGAGGTTGCATGCTCACTCTGAATGTGGTTTGCGGTCAATGAACGTCGGCAACGCAAGGTGTTTCAGAGTTGTATGGTGTGACAGCACGGATATGTGCATGGTGGCTGAAAAAACATTTGTAATCATTCACTCCCCTTAGAACTGTATTGACCAGCTCGTGCAAGCCAGATGAAAGCCTGGACTTGACAGCAAAGCTAGAATCCAATCTGCGCAACATGTATCATGGTGTAGCTCCTTGCATGAATCTGTTCCCAAATCATAATATACAAGGCCTGCAATGTATGGTTTGGACCACTGATGCGTCGCTCAGTCGTAATCTGTCCATTCACCAACACTGACTACAATGAACGAAGACAAATAAAGCAAATGTGACAAGCACCGGCAGCAATGCTCCTGCAGAAATGTATAGAGGTCAACAAAGTAAAGCAAGCTGATGCTGAGGCTGATGCCAGCCGCTGAGCTGTACTAGCTGATGCTGTAACTTACGGTAAATGAGCTGCTATTGTGCAATCTGAGCATCACGTGCACTGAACAGGCTTTGTCATACTGGTGTGCGCCGTTCAACCATGAACTCTGCTCACATGCTGTGCCTCCTCAAGCCACCACTGTGGGGTTGCAGCAACCAATACAAACCCCCTGGCAGAGCTGCTCTTTTGCATGCAGTCACCGTCAAAAGTGCAGACGTCTACAGCTTTGGTCCTAGCTGGTCCCACAACAGTCCAGCTGTACAGCATGCTGAGAATGCTTCTTGGCAGACTGAGAAGCTTTACCATCTAATTTACAGTTCGTAACAGATGCAACAGGGTTGGCAACAGCAACTGCAAAACCTATGTTCTGTGCAAAAGTGTGCGGCATATGCATCAGCTTAGGTGTGAGTGTTGACACAGATACTCACATGCCCCAGCGACCTTGAAGTCTCAAGTTGGACCCATTGATCAGCTTCAACGTGTGCATACATGATGTTTGGTTTCTGAATTTTACCCATACAGTGATGGCTGCCCAAGCAAATGTCACGGCACTGATGTGGCAAGAGACAAAGACAACACTTTGCCAATTTCAAAGGCTGTGCCTTGCCGAAAGAAGTTCAAGCTAGGTTTCAGCTTTTGCAGCAAGGTTAACGGAATTGCCACTGAAACTGCTGTATGATGATGGCACTGAATTTCAGGCTGGCCGGCTCACTGCTTTCTGAAGAGCTGGGGAGTGTTGCAATAACTCCCGGAATTCGTTTTCTACAGCTGCAAGTGCTCTCTGCACTGCTGATTGTGTTTCCTTCAGTGTCTTGATTTCTGCTTGACAGCTTATGGCAGTATCTTTGCGATCTTGCAGGACTTGTGACTTTGGCTTCAGGAAATACCTGCACAGCAGCATTGCATTACTGTTGAAGATCACTGCAAAACGCATTACAGGCGGCCGGCCATTTGTATATCAAAGAGAGTGTCCAAAGCCATTGAGCCGTGCCGAAGGCGATGCATATGATAAAAATCGCAGCAGTCTATGATAAAGTTGATAGCGTCTGAGGCACCACTTACGCTCGACCAATTTGATCGTATGTCCTGGCACTGTCTGGAAGGCTGCTCAGCTCTTCTGCTGTGAGCACTGCCCGCTTCTGCTCAGTTTCATGGCTCCGTAGTTGCGCAGCTAACTGTAAAACATTGCACTCAGGTTTGCTAGCGAGACAGAACTGTCAGAAAGGGTGGGCAAACAATATGCAATACCTGTTTCTTTTTGGTGGTTTGCTCGATCATCTTCTCGTTGAGTTCCATGAAAGCCTGCCTGTCTCTCTCATCCAATTGATCCATGCTTCTGCAATGAGTCTGGCGTTTGCAAGCACAATCCCGGCACAGGCCAGGTCGCAGCGCAGATTAGTTGACTCTGATCTGAGATGGTGGCAGCCTCTGTGCAGGCAGAACAGCGCTTCCAATGTATGAAAAAGTGTACAGACCAACCAGTGCAAATTGCAAGGACTGATCAGAACAATGTGAGCAATGGCACAAGCACGACAGTCCCGATTGTTACAGTCAGAGCTTTTCTCAAGCTGCAATGGCAGAAGCCCATGACTAAGTAAATTTCTCCTTTCACAGAACTGGTGCAGCATACTTGCTGGATCGCAAAGCTCCCTACCAACGATCATGAACGTGTTACGACAGGCCTGTCGGGCTGCGAGTCAAAGCTGCGCCGCGAGCGTACGAAGTCAAGGGTCGGTCGGAACATCATGTCAAGCATCCTGTGCGGGCTTGTCTGCTAACGGTCAGCAGCTGCGAAGCATGGCTTCAGGTAAATCTTTATTTGGCAATGCTGCAAACGTTTGACGGTCCGCTGTGAGTGGTGGCTGGTGTGTGACACACAGTGAATCTGCAGGTGGTCACCATGGTCACGAAGTCACGTACAAAGGTCTGACGCTTCATGCACCTGCGACCTGGCATTCGTACGTTGGCAAAGGCATGTGTGGTCTCATGTGGTAAGATTGTTGGCGTTATGAGTCAATCAGCAAGCAGCTGTCCCTGTTGTGGAGTAGTAGCTACACCTATGGTGCTGCTGTGTAAAGCCACAATTTTGGCCATACAGGTTCTGGATCTTTGTTCGAGCATACCATGATGGCGACGCTTTCTTGGTAAGCGACACCTTGGCTTGCAATCGAGAATGGCCATTGTATTCTGTTTGTCGTTTTACTTGACAGGCGCTAAGTGCTATGTGGGTGTGTGGTGCAGTTTGGCCACGCTGGACATTTTGAACATGAGCTACATCATGAGGGCCATCATGAGGAAGACAGTCATTGATACCTCTCTCATTCAGACAACATGCCATCATGCGCTACTTCCTGGTCTCGACCGGTCAACATGGTGCTACCTCACAAAGTAGCATAGCAGCACAGATATTGCAGAATGCTTTCTCTCTGCAATCTGCGCTCAAAAGCATGCGCTTTGAGGAACACTATCAGCTGGCATCAGCTTTGTTTTGCATGACGTTTGTTGAACCTTACATGTGTTCTGTGGTCAGCTCACAGCTTTCTTCTCTGGACCAAGTCTTTTGATCTTGAAGTCTTCTGGTCTCAAGATGGCACAATAACTTGCAGCTTAGTCTCAGGAAGGCTCCTGACTAGTGCTGACAAGCCAAACCTAAGAGCTGCCCAAATCAGCAAGCTGTTTCATTGCGACATGTATTGATTTTGCCATCAAGACATTGAAGGTCATCATGCATCACCAGGTGGTCTCACTTTGGTGTACCTGGCTTTCAATCCCTTGCATGATCACTTTGATATCAATGCAACAGCCAGCAATGATGGCAATGTAAATCTATCTTACATTGGTATTGCTAGACACACACATGTAAGAAGTGCAGCAAAAGAAGCAACAGTATTATGCTTTAGTACAGTACTGCACAGTATTGCCCCAGGCTTTGGACGTGGGAAGCATGAAGCTGAGATGATAGGTCACAAACAAGAGCCTATTGGTACAGGTGGGTGCATTCGCTTTGGCTGCAAGAGCTGTTGCAGCCCTGAAGCAACCCCAGCACTATAGTTGTCCCATAAAGTGAGCACTGTGACCAAAATTGCATAATTGAGTTCATCTTCATCTTCATCTGAAGCAGCATACCGCTAGACCACAAGCTCAAAGTACACATCAGCTTGGCTTGACAATTTGTCAGCAAATGCCAAAAGCTGCAGCATTTCACCAGTAATGTATCCAAGCATTGCGCGTGACGTCAGCTGAAGCTTTGAATTGAATTCCACTATTGTCAGTTCCTTGCCCTGACAACCTCTCTAGTGCCACCAACTTCCTGCTGCTCATTGTCGAAGTCAGTATACGCTGAAAGCATGGCACAGCGGTTTGGCTCTTTCAACTTCCTGAGAGCCTTGAACTCTATCTGGCGAATGCGTTCCCGCGTGACCTGCAAGTGGGCAAATTAGTGTTGAAATCAGGACTAGCTGTTCATGGACGCCTCGACTGAATACAACTATTTGCTCATGATGTAACTTTTAGGCACCTGACAAGATGTGCAGTTCCTGTGAATACGGGAATGAGTCATGCAAGTTTTCCTGAAGTGGTGCAATCATGCAACAAGCAAGAAAGAAACGGCCTAATTTGCCGCTGAAAGCAACTAGAGCATTTACACCAGGAAGTCACAAATGAAAGTATGCTAGGCGATTACAAAAGAGTGTAGACCAGGCAATTTCAAAAGTATGTAGACCAGGCAATTACAAAAGACCAGGCAATTACAAAAGACCAGGCAATTACAAAAGACCAGGCGAGTGAAAGGGACAACCTTCACTGTGCAAAAGACGGGACAACAGGCTCACCAGCATGATTTTGCCGACTTCTTCCAAAGTCTTCTCTTGTCCATCATCCAACCCATACCGTAACCGTACAACCTGACTCTCTCTTGGACTAAGAGTATACAACAACTGGTTCATGTCGTTGTGCATCAGACTCGCTTCTGCATCATCTTCGGCAGATTCCACATGCTTGTCTTCTACCAAGTCACCCAAAGTGGCTGAATCTTCTGAATTGACTGGCGCATCCAAGTTTGCAGGACTGTGGTGATACTGCAGATGACAAGAGAAGCCTTTCAATTGCAGTAAGGGCAACCGCAAAAGAATAACCCAATGAACAACGAGATTTGCAAGCACTGCAGTGCCTCACTTACTGGTAAGCCTTCCTCTAGCACGGTCATGACACCTTGCTAGCAAGTGTGTGAAAATACGGATCATGATATTGCAAATAGCAAGAACAGCCATTTGCTTGCAATAATGTACACTGCATTGGACACAGGTGTTTGAAGCCACTTCACTGTCTCTACTTGCACCTAGCAGAATCATGAAGCAAGGCTAGCAAGCGTGTACTGAAGGACGATGATCACACTGCAGATGACAAAAGGAGCACTGAGGCATGACTAGTGAATCAATCAGATCCAAGCGGCAAGCTGTGATGAATGCCTGCTGAGATCAATGAACAGATGACAACGCTTTTCTGAAAGAAGACACATCATACTAGACAAGACGATTGCTACAAAGCATGAAAGCTCAGCAGACATGTCCATTGTTGCTTGGCAAACAGCACGGCCGCTACAACAGCTGTACAAGTTCTGCAAAACATTGATGCAAAGGTGCATATCCTGGTGCCTGAGGACAGACCAAACGTGGGCTTGCTGGCGCATGCATCCTGCGGAAAATGTATGTATGCCAAACAGCAAAGGGAGGGAAGCTGTTCACCTTGCGCAAAGCAAACAGTTTGTCCGCAGGAATACCAATTTTCACTGCAACTTCCGCATCATCAAACTCTGTCTGCAAGGGGTTTTCTGACCGCATCTCCCTTTCTGCCTTGTTGACCTTCATCCACAGCTCATGCAGGTGCACTGGCAACCTGCACATACACAACAACATCACGTTATGGCATGCATAGCATCTTTTGCTGCAGCAACATGCAGGCGCGCTGGCAACCTGCACATACACAAGATCATGACATTATGGCATGCATAGCTTTCTGTGCTACAGCAGCAGGCAGGTGCACTAGCAACCTGCACTTATACATTACTTTGACTTTATGGCATGCATAGATTTCTTTGCTGAAGCAGCCAGAAGCTCTGCGCCATATGCCAAGCTCCAGCAGCCAGAAGTTCAGCCGCTTATAAATTGTTCGTGAAACACCAGCTTGGATATCAGCTCAAGATAACAACACCCATGTTTGGCTTGCAATTGCTGTTTGCCCAGATGCTGCTTGACAAATGCAGGAGGACTGCTGCACAACCATCGACTGATTTTGCCAGAACCTTCCAGGCTGCAGTCATGAGCTGTGTGCACACAATTTGCTGCCATAGAAGTCTGAGCAAACAGGTATTCGTGTTGCACTGTTGACATGTTTGACATTGTCTGTTGGCCCTCCTGTTGCGTCCCAAGAACAGTGCAGCTGATTGATTGATTGACAACCCACCTGATGATTCGCGCCTGCTCAGAAATCGCCCTGTTGATAGCCTGCCTGATCCACCAATGGGCATAGGTAGAGAACTTGAAGCCCCTGGTTTCATCAAACTTCTCAACGCCCTTCAAGAGCCCAATCATGCCCTCTGAAACCAGATCGTCAAGGTCCAACCCACGACCCTGAAACTTCCGAGCCACCGACATGACCAGCCGCTGATTACACTGAATCATCTGCATTCTGGCTGCTTTGCCTTTGGAAAGGTGATCCATGAAACTGTCAAAGTCTGGCAATGCGGAAGCGGCTGCCCATTCTGAATCTGTTGGTTGCCTGAAAAGCCTTGTCTTCAACTGCATTCTGGCATCTTCCAGGCGCAGGAGCTCCTTGACATGCACTGTCAACTCAGCCTCTTGGGCTGCTGTCAGCAGGCGGCCACCACTAACCTGCAGCACGAAGGGGCACAATTGTTTAAAAGCAGACAGTGTATGCAGGTGCAGCAGCCCCTTAACAAGCATAGTCAGCTTAGCCTCTTGGGCTGCTGTCAACATGCAGCCCCCACTAACCTGCAGCACGAAGGAATACAACTGATTACAGGCAGTTCACTAGCTTTGTACGCACCTAGCAGTCCATAATTCTATATATAAATGCAGTAGCTCCTTGACATGCACTGTCAACTCAGCCTCCTGCGGTGCTGTCAGAAGGCGTTCCCCACTAACCTACAGCATGAAAGATTACAGGCAGTTCACTAAATCTGTATGCAGCTAGCTGTCCAATGGTTCTGTACGTAGATACAGGAGCTTCTTGACATGCACTGTCAACTCAGCCTCTTGGGCTGCTGTCAGCAGGGGGCCCCTGCTAACCTGCAGCATGAAGGGACAGCATTGTTTACAAGCAGGTCATGACACTCATGTGCACCTGGCAGTTCACCACTCTAGGCTGCACAAAGCAAGGTCATAAAACCTCACTAGGTCAGCAGCAAGCTTGCAAATGCTGACTATGATGGTGCATGCACTCAGCACAGTCATCAGATCTTTTCAGCAAGAAGGAAGTAATGGCAAGTATGATGAAGGGGCGGCACTAAAACAGATAGGCTGCTATGAAGTCTTGTACAGAATAGCTACTTGGCCTGACACCAAAGGGACAAATTCGCAGGCTATGCACCAGCAGGGCGCAATTCAATCAAGCACTGACTCTTTCATGCTTGGAAATGGTGTTACTCTTGGTACAGGACCCTGTGAAGCTGCAAGCTGCTTTGTTCTACACCAGTACAAGCCTTCAGTCTAGTAGTACTCAACAGATGACTCTTGCGTCTTGCTGTCAATATATCTGGTCTGCACACAAAAGGTCATGCAACGTACGTTTGTCTTGTACCTGATAGAAGATGCTCTACAGGATACAAGACAATCAAGCTGTGTGACAGACTGGACACTTGCCTTCTCATGGGGACTGCATGCACTAGCTGGTCTGACAAGACAACATTCGTGCCGTATGCACGTAGCACATTTGCTGAAAAGTGTCAAGACCGTTGGTGTTGTGATCATGAGTACCACTTGCCTGTAAAGCACCCGCCATGACGTCATCATTGGCAGCCTGGGCCTTTGACATAGCCCTGCCTTTCGGAGTGAGAAGACCGCCACTCATGCTTGGCTGTGAAGTTGACGCACTGCTGCTTGCTGTAGCAACTGAGTCTTGGCTGACAGCCGGTGAGCGGCTCTGGCGTGCTGCAGCTCTCGCCAGAGCCCTTGATGTCGAGGTCTTTGGCTTATTGGAAGCTGCAGCTTGCAGCTTGGCATTGCGCTTGGCAGCTGCTTTTGTGGCAATGCTGGTACGACGCTGCCTTGGTTTGGCAGCAGCTGGCAATGCTGCTGATGATGATGCTGGTGATGATGATGATGGCGAGGAGGTGGAGGCTTCAGAGTTGCTGCGCTGTCTAGCAACTCGTGCACTGGATGCTGATGCTGATGCGCCTTGCTGTCCCGCTGCCGCTCTAGAGTCTGCTTTAGCCTTCCTTTTGGCCAGCCGAATGTCAGCTACCTCCTTTTTGTGAGTCAGCCGTGATCTTTCTATCTTGCCAATGTCCTCTGGCTGCAGCATGAGGGCACAACACCATCAGTCTGAGTGGAAAGTACGCCATGACAATGTGAGTAAATGCATGAAACGCCAATGGGTGTCAGTGACAGGGTGACCAACAAGTTCCTCACCGTGAAAGCTTTCAGATCATGCAGTTCACCCTGCAGCCGCTGCGCCAGATCTTCAAGGTTCTTGTTGGTCCGCTCTAATGCATCTGCCTGTGTATTATAGATGGAAGTACCCAGCAAAAGTTCTGTATCAGCATCCTCTATTGTCTCAACAGTGTCGACTACGCTAGCGGCTCCAACTGACTGTGCTCCGGCTGACGTCACATCGACAGGTTTGCACTGACGCCTGGACTGCAGCCTACAGCGCCCTCTGCTACAGCTATGCAATCTATTCTTGCCAGCGTTTCCGCAAAACTGTTCGCGCTGACGTATCAAGTTGTTCAAGGAAAAGGCACGGTTGGGTAGACTGTGCTTCAGCGCACAGCTCGGACGGTGCATGCTGTTGCTGAGCCGCGCGTGTGGCAAAGTACTGTTGGCTGTTTGATAGCAGCCCATGGCAGCAAGTTCCTCCTGACGACCAGGCCACCACCCTCAATACCTCGACGCCAACTATGCCGCGTTACGAGCACCCAACAACAGCATGCAATACGCTCGTAGGGTCGCGACTAGGCTGAGATATGTGTGGCACAGTCGGCTTCAAACCAGTGGTAGGGTTTTCGAAAATTTTAAGGGTTCCGACATGAAATGCATAGAATGCAAGCGCCTGCTTCAGTCGACGGCTTGAACTTCATGAACGTCCTGAAGAATGTCCATGCAACGATGCGCATGTGGCACGCGTAGTGAATCTGTGCTGAATTTGGCAGAAGTCATCATGGCATGCTGCAGAATGCGCTATCTGGCAGCATTGTGTGCAGCAGAGAAATTTGACAATTTGGTCAGGTTGCCATTCAAGTTTGAGACTGACAGGTCACCTGGGCATGACAGTATCTGTGACACCACTCGCACCTGAGCTGATGCATATTCGCACAGAGTACACATCGTACAGTTGCTGCTGCTGCTGCATCTGTACATGTGTTAGACTGTAGCCACCCAAGCCTGGATTTGCAAAGCTCCAGCTGAAAGGTGCTCGATGAGCTTATTGTCTCAAGCAATGCAGCGCCCAAGTGATGTCCGATAAGATCGTCCGAGGTTTCAGATGGTGTCTGTCGCCAGGTTGCTCAAAGGTGGAATATACGGAGCCAAATGCTGCCCCAAAATGGTCAGTTGGCTGACTCAGCGACGTTTTAGCAGCAGCTGTTGAGCTCATACATGTCAGCACAGCTCATCTGCCTGTGGTTCGAAATGCCACAAGGTCCACTGCATGGTCAACTTGCCTCACATGGTCACTTTTGCCATTATGCAGCTGTTCAGCATTTGAGTCAGCGCAGGCCTACCATACTTAATCACATTATTCCAAAGTCACACTCAGCATGAACGCACACTTTCAACAACCCACTGCAACATGTATCTCTCGTACTCATGTCAGCTGGCTTTCCTATATCAAAGCGTTGTCAGTCATGTGTAATGAACTCAGGTCAACATTTTGAAAATTTATTGTAATACCAGAATGCCACTGTCACCTTCGCGACGCAGACTGCTGTGAAGACTGTTGCGAATTCTCATCTGACCCCCTGCTGGATGAATTGCTATCTGGCATGTCGTCAGTCATGACTTCTGGGTCAACTGCTCCTGAGGTAGGGAGCTCACTATAGCTCAAATCTGGTTGTTGTGTAGTGGAGGCAATAGCTTGCCTGCCAGACTTGAACACTCCAGTAGTTCTTGTAACAATCTGCTGCACGTTGGCTTGCAAGTCAGCAAATGCATCCTGCAGATGGCAAACAGCAACTGCAGACTCTGTTCACATATTCAGCATGTTGTGATATGCACACAACCATGACACCTCTGTCAAGTATTGTAAATAATCATCATAGCTTGATCTGCGCTGTGGTTAACATCAAGCTGCAGCTCAATGTGTTTTCTGTATTTCTGCTGCAGTGAGACACACATGAACACAGGACAGTATTGATCTCTGTGTGATGTACCCACTGTGAAAAGCATGACCAAAGGGACAAGCATACGCTGCAAAACTTCATAGACAGCTGCTGTGAGTGAAGGCATGGCAGGATGCAAAACGCATGACACTGCATTGACCTTGCAGCAAACAGCATTTGGCAAGCCTGCACACCATTATTGTGTGAAGCAAACGCAAAGTTGTGCAGGCTATTGTGTCTGTCGATGTGCAAAGTTGTGCAGCATATGGTACAGGTTTGAATTCTTACAGATGCTCTCATGCTGACGTGACCGTCGAGTCACAAACCTGGGGACTGTCATAGCTGGTAACCCAGTTGATCAAGCTGAGCTGAGCTCCAAGAATGCCGACGTACTGCAAGGCAAAATGCCAATCTATCAAGGCCACGCCTCCCAGGCCCAGTCCACCCACTGCTCCAGCTGCAATCACAGGATCCCTGCCACACATGTCACACTGTCAGCACCATAACAACGGCGAAACAGATGGCAGATTCCAGCACAGGTGTTAGGTGCACATGGCACAGGTCCTGTCCTGTCAGGCCGGGCTACTTTAGTGCTAAGAATGTCTGATGTTCAGCACGATCAATGCTGCATGTGGCTTGATCTGTACTGGCCAACTTAGAGAACAGGCATGTAGCTGAAGGTCATCAGCTGATTGCCAGTGACACAACTGATCAAGCAAAGTTGGATGCTGCAGCTGTACATGGTGTGCAGCAGCAAAGGCTGTCTGGCTGTAGACATGACACGCCGTCTTGCGTAAGTCCTTGAAAAGAAGCTTGAGAGTGCGTGATGGCATGACGAGGCAGAGTGAAGTTGTCAGGCGTCACAAGGTGGCTTGACAGCTCGCAATTGACATGACCTGGCAGATTGCAGTTGCTTGAGCTTCAAATTTGAATCTGGTGACAAGAACAGACAGATAGGAGAGGCTGAGGTTTTAAAGCACAGACGATGGGAAGTGAAGCATAAGATGACAAAGCAGGGTGCAGGCAATGTCAGTCTTGAAGGCGGTGTTGGGTTGAGACATCTGTAGCAGCCTTGCACCTGAGGAAGGAGGAGGCTCTCTCCCCAAGGCTTTCCACCTCATCTGACAAGGAGTCAAAGACAGTCGTCTTGTAGTTGACGTCAGTGCTTTGTACATCCAGCCCTTGCTTCTCCCATGCACTGAACCCACCCTGGGGCAAGTTCACTGAGCTGAGTGACAAGATGTGGTGATGCATGCATGATCTGTCAACTTGTATTTGTCAAAGGTGTTAAATGCTGCACACAATAGCCAATATGGCACAGCGACAAAGCAAACATGTTGCAGTTTGTATCTGTGCTTGAGCAGTAGCTGTCAAACAGCTGCACACGTGCAAATGAGTGCATGCATCAATGATCCGTGCATGGCAAAGCCTGGGGCAAAGCAAACAGCATGCAGCAGAACGTAGACAAAAACAGCGCAGCAGCTGGCAAATGCAAACTGCACACATGGAAATGCACATGTACACACACACGCATGCACGCACACATGTATGCATGCACACACACGTATGCATGCACACACACATGGTGCAAGAGTCATGTCTCACCTCTAGGACAAAGACTTTCCTGCGGGATAAGGACCTGAGACTTCTGGCAATGGCAACAGCGTCTGAACCGCCACTCTGATCCATGATGACTAATCGTGTGCGTTGTCCCACCTGTGAGCATCACGTTGATCAGCCAATCAAATTGCGCATCTTGCTGATAGAATCCATCTGGCATTGTCGGCATGACCCCCAGTGAGTCCCTTACACAGAACTGTCCATTGACTGGTTGATGAACTGAACTTGATACCAATTTGAATACGGGACCAGCAGTCCAATAGCTTGCTGCATGATTTGTGATTGCTTTCCTTACCAGAGCTTGCATCATGAAGACTATGCAGTAACAGCTGACAGTGCCGCAAAGACCTCAGCAGAAATTAGATGTTACAGCAGTGCAGAACATGACTGCAGCGTCACATGCAGCCTAATTCAAAAATATTATCATGCCCTCATGCATGCGGGGCACGAAAAGCCACAGTCACAATGCAATCAACTGGCCCTGCTGCATTGTTGGTGAGTTGTCATACATTTCATTTTGCAAAAGCTGTGAACACTGTGAGTCCAATTGCTGTACATATTGCAGTGACAATCCAAGCTCTTTTAAGGTACAAGTGCCTGAAAAGCTTCTGCACAACTGACCTGTTTGAGGCCAGCTATCTGAAGGGCAGTGATCTCTAGGCTGAGGCCCTGCCCCTGTCTGCTGGCACGGGCACTGCTGGAGGTGATGGGTTGGATGGGGATGGCTGCGCCCTTGCCCCTACTTCGCCGCTTCAGCAGAGGTATGCCTCTCGTGTTGCGCGTCTCCTCTTTCCTGTGTCGAAATGTGTGTCAGCTCCTGGAGTGAATGAACACAACTTTGCCATTTTCGAGCAGATGCTGCAACGACCTACAATGACCAAAACAGACTACTATCATGTGGCTCCTCCTTCCTGAGCCACAGTGTGAGTGAGCTCCAACACTGATCAGATCAATTGAAAGACCAATTAAAAAGCCATCTGTATGTTGTGCATCTCCTCTTTCCCAAACCACAGTGTGTCAAATCCCACAGTTCACTGAACGCACAGTAAAGACGCCCACCCCAACCAAATATGCAAAAGCAATAGTGCAGACTCGACAAATGCAGCTTTGATAGGTGATCCAGCATGATGACAAATGTGCCCAAATGGCTGGACGCATGGCTTCATAGCACGCACCCATATATGGGCAAAAATCATTTGATTAGCATCAAGCTCTGTTGAAAGACTCAACCCATCCAATTTGGGTTCTCATCAGCAGCTGTGAAGCCTTGCGTCCAACCACAGGTGCACATGCCAAGCCGCAGAAGTCAACAGCTTGACAATGCTTTTATGGCCGTACTGCCCTGATCAGCCTTGTGACAGTAGCTGCATGGCATGGCAAAAGCCAGGCTAGCTTGTGCATAAAGCTGCCAGCAGGGTAAAACGCACAAGTGCTATGCCTGCAGCCTGCATAGCACAACTGGAGACAGTGCACACCTGATATCTGTCAATAAGGTAATCGTCCTATGGAGCTGAGCATTGGCCCTTGCTGGTGGCCGCTAAACAGCACACCCACTAAGCCTGGCTTGCCAATACACAGACAAAGGCAGGCCGACAGCCACTGCACCGGCTGCATGCCATGCAGTGCACACCTGATGTCTATCAACAAGGTGTTCTTCCTATTGAGCTGGGCTTTGGCTCTCGCTGGTGGCAGCTGACCAGCGTACCCACTAAGCCTAGCTCGCCAGTAGACAAACAGGGGCAGGCCAACAGCCACTGTAGCGACGGCTGCTCCAGCTTTTGGATCACTGTATGCATAAGTGGAGAACTCCTTGAAAGTGGGCTCAACAGCTGCTGCTGCCGCTTGAAGCCTTTCTGACACAGGCGCTGGTAGAGCTTGCAACAAAGACGAGGCAGCCTCGTTCACCTGCAGCATGACACAGCAAGTAACGAAAGAGGGCTCCCACCAATGGTCAGCATTTGTGGGACGGGTATGTGTGGCTCATATAGCAGAGCTTCTGTGCAGACTGCTGATGGGATGCTGAGGATCTGCCATTTCTGACTGCGTAATGTGCAAGTGGTTTCAGATTGTGTGAGCCAAAGGTGGTAGAGGCAGCTGATCTCGCTGTACTGTGCTGGGTGCATGATCTTGCTGAGCACACATGTGAAGGATGGATGATCTGCAGCTGCAATATTATGGTCATTGAGCCTGGCAGCAGGCTCAAGGTAGGATGCAAAAGGCACTGCAGCAAGGCTTTATGCCAACTCCAAGCTGTGCATGAGATTGCAAGCCTACAGCAAGACATCAAGTCTCTGGTCACCAGGTGCACAGTACATTGTGATAGGACACAGCACAAGACGATAGGACACAGCACAAGGAGATAGGTAGGCTGGAAGGTCAGCTGTCAGGGTGGCCGAGGACCAACCTGAGATGACACTGACGCCGCCGCAGACTCAATAGAGCTTTGCAGCCCTTGTTCAACTTGGCTGACAGCGTCTGTTACCGTGTCAGAGGCCGCTTGCACTGACTCCTGGACAGACTGTGCTGCTGACGAGGTGGCTTCATTTACTTGCTCAGTCAAGCCCTTCACTGCATCTGCAGGTGCCTGCATAGTTTTGTCATTGCTTTCGTTACCAGAGCTTGCGGCATGAGGGTCATGCAATAACAGCTGACGGTGCCGCAGAGATCTAAGTAGACACATGATGCAAAATGACTGCAGCGTCACATGCAGCCTACTTCAAAACATATTATGATGCCTTCATGCATGCGGGACACAAAAAGCCATCATTGGTGATGTCTCAACTAATCATGGTAACTGCATGCTTAGTTGCCTTGGGAGTGGCTGTGCACACCATGTATCGTTCTGCATACACCTGAGCATGACTTCAGTGGAGCTATCTGCTCACCAGGGAATTGTCAGCGTCTGTTTCTTGTTGACAATTCCTTTGCACATGTGCAGTTTGCAGGACAAGATGTGGCAACATGCATGCTGTACAGACCAACTTGCTGGTCAACATGCCCTATGCAACGCTTGCTGCCCTGCATGGCTGCTCCATGACGTGAGTCTGAGCGAGACATGAAGCATCACATGATACACAAGGCCATGGAGAGGAGGGCAAACTTACAAAGTCTTGTTTTGCCATATTTTGCAGCTGTTCAATTGCAGACTGGGCAGCGGGTTGTGCATTGTCTGCTGCATCGCTAGGTGAAGGGGTTGCCGCCTGTAGCCCTTGACCAAAGGGTTCACTACTTGGAGCTGCTTCCTGAACCTGTGACTTGACAGCTTCTGCTGCTGGTGCGGCTTGAGACTTCACAGCTTCTGCTGCGGGTGCTGCCTGTGACTTAACAGCTTCTGCTGCTGGTTCCGCCTGTGACTTAACAGCTTCTGCTGCTGGTTCATTTGCAGGACCTGCTGGAACGCCAACTTGTCCAAGGAAGCCTGTTGCAGCAATGAGGTGCTTTCATTCATCTCGTCAAAAATGCATGCTAGACAGGCTCAGCAGGCCCAGCTAGGTACACACTGGAGCAATCAAGTGTCTACGACCAGTCTAGTCCTGTACAAATGGTTTTCAGAGACCATTTGTACTGAATGTGGAGGATGAAGAGATCTTTGTACACATTTGTCTTTCAAGTGTCTCTGGGTGAACTGCTTGTTGATTTTTTACATTGATGCACTGAAGCACCATACATAATACTCAGTGTGTAAGATCTAACATGCGGGATTTGAGAGAATGCATCACTGAGATGCAATGCAACCCATGGATCATGCAATACGCTGGTGCCAATATGTAGTATGCAAATATTGCACAGTATCAATCATTCAAAATGAGAGTGTGCTATTTCACTGCTTTCATGCCAGCTGTGAGGCTGATGTGTCTCACCTTGGTCAGCTTCTGCTGGTTCTGGCACTTTTGCTGTGTTCAGAGTCTCAGATGAGGGCTCAGTCTGTGGGTCACTGATCTTGGGTGCGCTTTGTTGCCATGTCTTTAGCGCGTCCTGGAAAAGCTGTCTTGGGTCATCACTGAAATCGGTTGCTGCTGACACAGCACAAACTTGGCTTGCATGACGACGTGAGTGTCCTGTGAAAGAAGCAAGCTTGAGACTTTGCCTGCACGGCACTGTTGTGAGAGGCAGATCAGTGACAAGATCTGCCAGCAGGTGCCCGAGATGTTCACGTCTGCAGCACACGCTGATATTACCTCGTGCTGGCTTTGTGGCACGAGCTGGTAAAGGTGTACCCCGAAGACAGTGTTGGCATCCCTGCACGTTCAAACACGGGGATCGCATGCAGGGCAGCGTGCATCTATTGATAGCGTCTGCTTAGTTCTAAGGTAAGTAATTCATGAGAGCAATCGTGTTCAGACCGATTCGGGATGCCTGCATGTCTGCATCGACTACAAGCGCAACAGGATTTCGCACCGCATTGCTCCACGCTTGCGAACGAACGCTTTTTAACAAGCCCTGATTCGCCCCACATGTTGCATGCGGCATGTCTGCGATGTAGCTCAGTGCATTCACGACTCTCCCAGATCCGCTGCAGGCGTTGCGCGTTGCTGGCAAAAACCTGGCATGCAGCAAATCAATCGATTCGAGCCCGCGTCCGATAGGGTTGCAATTGATCTCAGCCTAAGGTGCAGGCGTTTCACCTTGTGAGCACGTGAGTGATTTGAACACAAGCAATCAACTAGGATGAGACGACTCACCAGACGACGCAGTGCGAGGTGCATGACATTGCAAATGAAAGCATACGTGGGATGGCAGGAGTCAGCAGCCAGCCCAAAGCTTACAATGTAATGTACAAGTAACAGTAGAGAGTTTCAGCAGGAAGTCTGTACAAAACAAGGCATGCAGATATATATAGGAAGGCAAGAGCCTTCATCAGCAGCCAGCCCAAAGGGCACACTCTAAAGTTCACA
>BDIU01000116.1:0-87661 GCA_002118135.1 Trebouxia sp. TZW2008
AGACTTGCTTGAACATGCACATGTACTGGAGTGGTGCAAAACTTTCTGGGGGGACTGTACAGCCAGTCAGAAGCAAGTGCAAATGAGGTGTGTTTGCAGTATGCTCAATGAACGCCCAGAGTGTTTGAGCCAAGCATACACATCACTATTCCAAGCTATAAGCTGCAAAGTACAATGATCATATATGAGTATAATACAATGCACCTCGTTGATCTGTGCAGACTGTAGCTGTTGCGCCTGCAGCTCCACAACCTGCTGGTCCAGCTGCTCAGCCTGCTGCGCTGCTTTTGTCATGGCCTGTGAAGGCATCACTTTAGGTGTCAAATCCAAAAGCACCAACATCAACAGACTGTGAGGTTTGAACTAGAGATATGCATCGCTTGCGAATGATCATCTGCCCTATAAACTTCTGCTGCTGCTGGCTTTGCTTGCATGCCTGACAATGCATTTGCCACCCATACAACATCAAAAGAGCCTGCAGCTACTGACACTTGGCTCCTCCACTAATGCAAACACTTCATCCCTGTACCTGTCAGGGCACTTCTGCAATTTGGCAGCTGGTCAGCGTTGTGTGATCCCACAACGCACCTGCAGTTGCAGCTGCAACTGCAGCGCTCTGTTATCAGCTAGTGGCATTTCCCTTGTTTGCCAGAGCAGAGTGCGGTCAAGAAAGAGGCTTTCAGGGTGAAACTGCGCTGTCAAAACTTTGCTGGGTTTGATTGAGTCAGAACGCGCCTGCAGTTGCAGCTGCAGCGCTCTGTTCTCAGCTAGTGGCATTGAGTTGCTTTGCCAGAGTAAGGTGCTTGCAAGACAAGAGCGGTCAGCGTGAATTTTCACTGTCAACAGTTTGGTCAGTCTAAGTCATATCACACCTGCAACCGCAGCTGTAGCGCTCTGTTCTCAGCAGCCGCCTGAGCCAAACTTTGCTTCCTCTCCCTTTCGCTTGCCACCAGCCGCTTCTTTAGTGTCCCTACCTCATGCACTGGGGCATCCTCGGACCTGGTGGGGTCCACCCAATCTGCCCTGGGGCCACTGCCCTCTGCCCTCAGCCTTGACCCTGCAGCAAAAGAGAAAAAGCGTCACATGCTTGAGTTGCTCCGTCGTGCTCGGCAGCAACTACCCTCTGCTCTATGGCCCTTTGCCCTAGGTTCACTGCCCTCAGCTAGACCCTGTACTGTAAGGGGCCATTTTTCCTGCTGCTGCCACATATGCTGCCCACCTGTCAACCATTTGTCCAATCTCACGAGGCTAAGCTGCAACATGCAAGAGCAAGCTTCACAAAAGCATGACAGTGTTCATCTGGGTGTGAGGCCAATGTGACAATCGCAACCCCGATGACAGTAGGCTGCTTTGGATTTTTGGATGCCCCACCAGCGGGAGCTGTTACCCTGTGGCTGCCACGTGTGCCCTAAGGGTCGCAAAGAACCTGAGCGAACCCTGTTGTGTGCGGCCGCAGCTGATAAGAAGAACCGTTACGTACAATTTCGCGGGATTGGGGCGTCCCAACATGTTTAGACCTATACGGACCTATACAAACCCTAAACCCCATAAACCCTACATATAGTCAGAAATCTTACCTTGCATTGGTCCAGCGCTTACTGTCCAGTCAGTGCTGCCATTACTAGCTAAAGAAGCAGGGTCAGTAGCCAGGAAGGCCCTTCTGGGACCGTCCTTCAGGACCCCGCCCTTGCTGGCTTTACCCCTCTTGTTCTTCTTCCTCAGACCTGCTGACCTCAAAATGGCGGTGCTTTGGCGGCTGAGAATGGCGGGAAGACTCAGAATGCCATCCCTGCCTGACATACTGCTGAGCGCCCCTGAAGAGCCTGCAATGCGTATGTTCATTCAATCATTCAACACGCTTGCTAGGCATGATCACAGGGATGCTCACAAGGACAATAGCTGTGAAACGAATGATAGACATCATCATAGGGACAATGGTAGGCGGCAAACCTATCTTCCTTGCAGTGTAAGATGCTGTTGAGAGCCAAATTTCCTTCACTATCACTGTTGGTTTCATCATGCACACACCTGCCAATGGAAAGTCATGGCAATTGACATATGCTGTAAGGCACTGAACAGCTGGCAACTTGCAGGACATGGCAAGGACCGTTGCAACAGGCTGCATATGATAACGACCAATCTCCATTCAGTTTCTGCATCTACCAAACTTGCATGGCATGGTAAGATGATCATATGCTTAGACTGAATCTCAGCATTTAGCAGCATCCTGCATGTGATGGTAAGATGGTCATACACTGTGACTAACCTTCAGCATTTAGCAGCATCCTGCTTTGTTGCTTACTTCCTTTTCCCCTACTGCCAAAGCTGTCATTGCTGCCCTGAAGAAGAGGCTCAGAGAAAGCCTGACTTGAGGGGCCTGGTGGTCCAGAATATGACAATCCAGGAGTGTTGAATCTCACACTGCAGCAGTGACACAAGTTTTACTCGTAAATTTAGGTCAAGGCCCAGTTGTTGTGCTGGCTGTATGCCAAACAAGTAGTGCATGCATATTGGGGGCTGATCAGAGAGATTTGCAACACCAGCAAAAGTCGAGGACAGAACCCATGCACCTGCCATCTAAAACAGTAGGCCCTGAGGGCTGCCCGTACTGAGATTGGTGCAGTGTCAATCAAGTGTTCACCACGGACGAAGCCTACAAAGAATTGATCATCGCACATCACACAAACAGCAAAATTGATGACAGATCCCCGTGCAGCATATGTAAGGCTGGAATCCATGCACCCGCCAGCTAGCAGCAAGAGCCCCGCCCCTGCTAAGCTTTGGTGCATGCTGGCTATGCTCATAGCCTCAAGCAATGCGAAGGAGACAGTCTCACAATCCAAAATCAACAAAAGCCAAAAACAAAGCAGTAGATGCGCTATAACCCGCAAACCTGCCAGCTGGCAGGGTGGTTCCTGAGGGCTGCCCCTGCTGGGCTTGGCGCATGCCCTTGGACTGTTGAAGTAGTATGCAACAAAGCACATCTTAGAAAAAGCAAAGACAGACTTGAACCAGCAAATGCAAGGATAGAACCAGCGTACCTGCCAGCTGGCAGGGTGGGTCCAGGGGGCTGCCCCTGCTGAATGCGGAGCATGTCGCGCTCACGGGTCACATGCGCCACTTCGCTAGACAGGGCGTACACCCGTGCCCGCATGCGCTGCAATGCTGCCTCAGGACTATCTGCGGCACCCTTGTCTGCAATGCAAGCAGGGTCTTGATTGATAAACTTGCTGAATGCATGAGAGTAGCAGAGTGAGTGAAAAGAGACTGCACACACATGCGCTGCTACGCTGCCTCAGTAATATCTGCTGCATCCCTGTCTGCAGAAATACACTGCCTTTGATGTCAACAATCATCAGAGGAAAGACTGCTGGATTGACTGACTGATTGGTTGATTGGTCAGTTGGTAGAGTTGGTGGCCGGACAGAGCCCTGTGCCCGCATGCGCTGTAGCCTCTTTCTGGGCTGTCAGCTGTAACCTTGTCTGCAAAATGACTTTGTTACTTGAATGCAAGATTGATTGAGCGGATGAGAGTAACAGAGTGACTGAAAAAGAGTCTGTGTCCGCATGCACTGCAGCACTGCCTCAGGACTGTCCAGTGTCACCTTGTCTGCACGGGCACAGAGCAACTGTGTGATTGGTTGTTTGGTAGATGGGTGTGTTGGGTGGCTTGCTTGGTTGCTTGGCGGTTGTGCAGATTTGGTAAGATTGATTTTTGGTCATCATTTGATTGACAGGTCAAGACATGACTGCTGGACTGTTGTCTGCATGAGACGTCTGTCACCTGAAGGTGCGTCTGAAGCCTGCAGCTCAGGTGGCTTCAGCTCCTCAACCTGGCGAACCAGCGAGTCACGCTCAGCAGTCACTGCAGCGAGCTGAGTCTCAGCCTGCTGAGCCCTGAGTGAGGCCTGGCATGCTTGCCTGACTGCCGCACTTCCTATGGGGGTTGGTGCTTGGTCCCCCTTTGTTGGTGCTAGGCTACTCCATTGTGCCAATTCCTACAGGCACATGTCACTACACTGTGTTCTTCAATGGCCTGTGCTCTTGAACAATTGCATATAATGTCTCATGTGTTGCTGTCATTGCCTGCGTGATCTATGATGCAGTACAATGCAGTTTGGCCATGTGATGAAAACTTCACAAATGTACGCAATTTTGTGGTTGCGGACCTTTTTCAACGCCGTCCTCTGCTTCTCCTGCGATGCTAGTCTGCCCTCCAGATTCCCAACCTGCTGCTGCAGCACTTTGACCAGCTGCAGGGCAACATACCCAGGGGGGTTGGCTGCTGACCCTTTCTGGGGTCCAGCAGGGGTGCTTGAGGAGGGGGATGCAGACAGCTGAGCTTGTAAGCTTGCAAGCTGCTCAGCTAACTGGTTCCTGTCAGAGACTGATGCCTGCAATCAAGCACAATCACGATTTGCACAGTTGAAAGATAAGCAATTTCCTGAGGGATCTAAGTGCTGACACCGCTTGGGGTCCAGCAGGGGCGCTTGAAGAGCAAGATGCTAACAACTGAGCTTGTAAAGTGGCAAGCTGCTCAGTCAGCTACTTTCTGTCAGAGACTGTTGCCTGCAATCAAGCAAAGGTCACTGCTACTGCTGTTGTCTGAGTCAGGGTTGTCGTCTGACTGGCTGCTGCTGCTCTCTGAGTCAGACTCACTATCTCTGAGACAGATGATGAGTCTGACTCACTGCTGCTGGTGTCTGAGCCAAAGCTTGTACAGGCAGCAAAGACACAGTGCAAGGCAGTAAGGCTTTCTGGTCTATGTCTGTAGCATGTGTCAAATGTACATTGTTGTCGTGTGGGATATATGGTCAACCACAAGCACTTGAACAAAGCATGAACACACAAACAAAGGTTGCACAAGGGGATGTACATTGCGCCAGAGTCTGCCCCAAGCCAACTGCTTTGGTTCGCTTGAGAGGTGGTCAACAAGCAAGAACAGAAGCAAAAAGCAAAAAGCAGCACCTTGGCTTGAACTAGCTCTGCTTCCAGCTGCTTTGATTTAGCTTCTTCCTGTTGCAACAGCAGCCCAGCAGTGACATGCTGTCTGTGTATGCTCTGCAGCTCAGCAGTCACCAGAGAAGCCGACTCAGCAGCTGCCTCAAGCCTCAGAGTCAGCGACTCAGTGCTCGCTGACTCAGCAGGCTCTGAGTGCTGAGGAGCTGAGGCATTTGGGAAATCCTGCTGCAGATTTGAGCTGCCAACGATGGTCTCAAGCTTGACGGTGGCTGAGTCCAGGATCGGAAGCTGCTGCTGAAAGCGCTCATACTGCAGAATCTGATCTTCAACCTGTTTTACAGGTCAAACAAGTTGAGTATACAGCAGGTGAGCAACCTGCAAGTCAGCGTACATGGGACACCACAGCATACTGTTGCACAGCACAACGCAACATATGGAGGCACGTAGCATGCCGCACCAAGTGCACAGTGAGGCAGGATGTTCCAGTCACTGTTAGGCTGCTGCTGATCAAACAGTTTTCTGTTAAATCTGAGAAAGAAAATCATGGGAGCTGAAGACAGTGGCATGCAGTGACTGTCAACAAGCAACTTGATCAAGCCAAGTGGTAAAGGAAACACCTGGTAAGTTTGTCTGGCAATATATGAAATTGCTCAGCACGCTCAGCCGCACAGCAAAACACAGCACAGCACAGCACGGCACAGCACAGTACAGCATAGTACAGCTTCCTTAGTGAATGCTGTTGTGGGTCCTCACAACACGCATTTGCTGGATGCCACGCAACAATCACTGCACAGCACAGCTCAACAGAAGCAGGCGAGTTTCTGAGTCAGCACTTTACCTGATGCATCCTCCTGGCATGGTCCCTATCTCTGAGGCGCAGCTGATCTCTCTCGGCCCGCATGCGCCTGACTGACTGCACCACATCATCACTGCTGGCCTGCCCATATAGCCTCTCTGCATGCGCAGAGTCAGCAGAGCTCCATAGAAACTGCGCCTTGATACGGTTGTATGGTTTGCAAAGCAAAAAATGACAGTAGCTGGCAGATCTGCACCTGGCATGCGCCATTGATATGTTCATGGAGAAGACATCAGCTGCTGAAGGAGATGCAGCAGTGTTTTACCAACTGCCCAAATCCTGCGTCGTCATTGCTAAGCTTTCTCAAACCTCACGAGAGAACTGGCGAGTTGTGTATGTCTTACACACTGACTGTTTGTACACAGCAAGGCTGATGACAGCCATATATTCTGATAGGCTGCGATGCAAATGCCTGGAAAGACAGAGAAACACTGATAGCCTTTGGCTGCTGACAATGACTGGGCTGAGTACAAATACAGATACCTGGATCAGGGCCGCCGGCCAGGGCAAAAGGGCTGAGGGCAGGGCTGTTGCCAGGCTGCAGGGCTGGCAGTGTGGGGCGATTGAGAGCTGTTGTTCGGGCAATCAGCTTTAGGGCCTGCTCAGCAGAGGTAGGATTCCTGCTGGCCCTAGCAAACTGCAGCACAGATACCATAGTTTTGATGTAAGGCAGTCACTGTTTCACAAGGTCTGTCATGCAGACAGCAAAAGCCATTGGGCTGGACCCTGCAAACATCTGTCACTATGCAGTGATGACTTGTGGGATCTAAACTAGACATCGGGCAATCTGAACAGACGTCAGTGCTGTTAATATCATCCAGTGCAACACTACCTTTGCATCATATGGGCTGCTCCAAATATTACCAGGTCCAATGTGGCACCACAGCACAGACATCAGGTGGCCTTGCCCTGTTAGACAGTGACATCCCATGTGATGATTATGTGCATCATTATGACTATCATGTTCATGATAAATACCATGATCGTTGCTAGTGTTGACATTGTCACTAGTAACAGGGTTGTCAAATGGGCTTGCCTGATTAGGTAGCGACAGCCCTAATGGTGTGGCAGGAATGGAGCTCCAGTCAGCGGCAGGGCGGCCTGTAGCAGCCTCCAGCTGCAAAGCTAGCGCTAAACTTTGGTCTTCCAATCGCCTCAGCTGCAGACATCGAGACCCTTGTTTAGTTTGTTGAGCAACAGATATTTTCTTGCTTCAGCTGCAGATAGCGAGGACAGCCTGTTGGCTAACAATGTCCTTGCAGTTGCAGATATCAAGGACAGTCGTATTCAGTTTTGGTGACGTTGGTGTTCCAGAACTGAGGCAGCCCGATGCATTCTCAAGTTGCAGAGCTGGCGCCAACCTCTAGTCATGCAGCTGCTTCAGCTGCAAACAGCGATAAGCTTGGGCTGTGCTCTAAGCAAGGTCTTGCAGAATTGCAGCTGCCATGATCAACGTGAACCAGCATCTGGAACGCTTGGTTCAAAGAATGCATGGTACCAGATCATTTTGAGTACTGCAACAGAGCACTTCAGCAGAGCATGCTACAACAGATCATGCCACTTTCTCCCAAAAACCCTCTGGCAGAGAATGCTGACCTGGTGCTTGAGATGTGAGCTTGCCATTGACTGCTCCTCGCTGGACTCCTGGCGGCTTAAGCGGTCCCGCAGCTGACTTAGCTCTGACTTGTATTGCTTGGCGAGATCCCCATCTGACATCACCTCATTGGCTGACACCCTGTTGGTCACTGCCATTGCCCTTGAAGCCAGTCTGCAGTCACAAAAGGGTGGTCTGTACTTGCATGCTCTTGGTGAGGTATGCATGTGTGCTAGCCAGCTGACTCAGCGCTGGTTTGTACTGCTTAGCCAGATCTCCATCTGACTTCACCTTGTTGGCTGACACCCTATTATTCACGGCCATTGCCCTTTAAGCCAGTCTGCATCAACAAGGAATGCCCTTCATCTGAATGCTGTTGGTGCTAGACAAGAGATGTAACCAGCTGCAGTTGTACATCTCCAGTGGGAGCTTTTGCCATTTGCATGTGCTGACAGATGTAGCAACACACAGCAAACTTGACTCTGAATGCACTCAATGAACAAACCTTCCTGACTCTGTGACATGCTGCCTGACAGCCAAGTGTCACCTCTGATTGCTGAGTGGAACCTAATGCGCTGGCATATTACAGCGAGAAGCATGTTTGTGCTGAGTGCTGTTGGGTCCAACCTGAGAGTATGAGACGTCTCCTCCATCTGGTCTGCAGATGGATTGATGGTAGCAATGATGGCAGTCCTAGCATTGCCGCCTAAGCTTGGCTGCAACAGCCTGGTCAGCTTGGAGTTCCTGTAGGGAATATGGTCAGGGCTGTGCTGCGATGTGCGTGCTGGGCTTCCCGCCCTCTGCATGCTGCGCTGCGTCAGTTTCGAAATCACATTGCCCAGCATGAGCAGGCTGACGTTGATGTTGGTTGCTTCTTTGGTGCGCAAGGGCTCAAACTCATTCCCAGACTTCTCAACGCGCTCAGAACCTGCCAAATCTACGAAATTCAGTGTGGAAATGCTGATCGAAGAAGACTGACTGCGCCGCCGCTCAATCACGATCTGGAAGATGGCGTGAGACCTGCTGCTGACGGCGTTCATGCGATGGCTGCTGGTTTGCCTGCGGCTGTTGCCCCTCTGGAATAGCTGCTTCATGTGAGTTGGCTCTGAAACCAATTGCTCATGTGCACCAAAGACTCTCACCCCAAGCAAGGCATCCTCCTGTCACATGCAACCCATGCTGAGCACGCTGTGGAGATAATGTATGAAAGCAAGCAGAATAAAGCAACCTTCTGTCACATGCACAAATGTTTGCCTGTGGCTGTTGCCCCTCTGTGAAACAGCTGCTTCGTATGAGTTGGCTCTGAGACCAGTTCCCCATGTGCACCAAAGACTCTCACGACGAGCAAGGCATCTTCCTGTCACATGCGCCCACATGCTGAGCACAACCTGCCAACGTCTTTTGAAAGCAGACAGCTTGGGAAATCAAGCAGCAGCACTTGAGGACAACAAGGTATGATCAAGCCAGACAGGCTAGACTGGACAGTCCATGCTCCTTGTTGCCCAACTGTTTGTCAAAGCACCAAATTGCCATCAGCAGCTTTGACTACGCTGCTGCAGATGCAGATGCTATCACTTGAACGTTTTGCCATGCAAAGCACTGTCATGCAGTATATTGCACATAGTCAGATCAGACCTTGATCTGCAAGTTTTGCTGCTTCTTGGGCTTAGCGTTGACAGGGGCTAGCAGGTCCCGTAGCTCTTCATTGTAAATCTCCACCATGTCCACCTGCACAGCCAATTTTGCGTATCAGCACTAAAATATTGTATCTGCAGTCACTTTTGCAGCTTTGTCACCTTGACTTGGAGACAGAAGAAGAACATCTCCTGTGCTGCTATGCAACTTCCAGCATTTGACGCTAAGGCAGGGGAATAGTACTATAGCAGCAAACAGCAAAAAAATATTGACCAATGAGCATCGAAGGCATCTGAGCACCAATTGAATGTGCACATGAACCCAAGTTGCACATAACACATGGCCTCGCATGGTAGCAATGAGCGTTGTGGCATGTCGAGTAGGCAAGCTGATCAGCAGGTTGCAGCACAGTAGCTGCTCAGCAGCAATTTGATCAGGCAAAGCATTCAAAACGACTACAAGCACACAAAGGTACATGTGCATCCTGGAAGACGCATCAGATATACCATCAGAAGTTCATGAGCCAATGGTTGCAAA
The DNA here is from genome assembly GCA_002118135.1 of Trebouxia sp. TZW2008. NCBI lineage: Eukaryota > Viridiplantae > Chlorophyta > Trebouxiophyceae > Trebouxiales > Trebouxiaceae > Trebouxia > Trebouxia sp. TZW2008. Next base: position 9,585 of record BDIU01000116.1, read on the forward strand.
GGCCAGATATGCAGCAAAGTCTTGTGCGGGCAGCATGGTGTCGGATCGATGACAGAGCAGAGCAGCATACCCTGAAGGCAAACTCGTCATCAGGAGCAGCAGCGGCAATGGCAAACACGTCATCAATGGCCAAGGCAATGGCGCCTGCTTCATGCCTCTCACCCATGATGGTATGCGTTTTGCCGCTGCCAGTCTGACCTGCAACAGCCCTACGCATCAGCAGGCTATGCCATCTGCTGCAAAGACTCCGCTGCAAGTCAATCATCACCGCAATGCACCTCGCTGACCAACACTGTCTTGATACATGCGGGCAACAGAACATCGTCATGGCTCCCTTTTGCAACTGATGATTGCATACTGGCTGATGGCTGCAAAGTTACACAGGAGTGGTACACCTCTGGTCACTGTAGACCGGGCAGTCAATGTGGACATGCAGAACAGGCCTGCATGGCGCTGCTCATGATCTTGCTGGTTGCCTACAGTAAATAAGTAGGCAGCATGCAGGCACAATCACTATGTGTTTCTATATCCTGAACATAGTCTCACAACAGGACCGCCCAATGATGGTGATACTTATTGCCATCACCACGCTGCCAAGAATGTTTGATGACATCGCTGAGTGCCGGCAGCCTTACCGTATGCAAGCACAGTGCCGTTCACGCCTTCCAATGCTGACTGCACCAAGCTTTGGATACAGCTGAAGTACACCAAGGCTGTGTCAGCATTCTCATCCAGAACCCGGTCGAACTTGTACCCCATGCTGACCCCTGTGCCACTGTGATGGGTGCTGCCAGGGGTACTAGGGGCAGTTCCCAGCAGCCCCTGTGACAGGGCTGATCCCAACAGCCCTCTCGACGGGCTGCTCACCAAGGAACTGCTGTCGACGCTGCCCAACAGATTGGATTGGTACTGTCCGTTCTTCTGCTTTGCCGGCTTTGGCGCAGCATTGAGGGTGACTGTCGCTGTGCTTGGGTTGATAGTCCATGAAGAAGCAGAGGAACCATTAGGAACTGGGCGAGCTCGCACTGCCACATGCATATGCTCTGTATGTTGTTTAGTGATCTGCTGCACTGCTGGGTCAAAGTCAGAGCCTATCGCTGCAGGCAGTCTCATATCAGGCTGCAATGCTGCACTTGTGTTGCGTGGTTGAGACAGTGCTGCAATGCTGGGCAGACCATCTTGAATGTCATCATTGTAGCCGTCAGCAGTGTCGCTCTGACTTGGCAGACTGGAGTATGGGCTTTCCCCCTTGTCATATGCTAGCTGCTGCCCTTTAGCTGAGCCTTCAGCATTGCCAGCAGGGATGCGGCGACTCTCCTGAGCTGCTTTGTCACTCGTGTCTGCTTCATCATCGCTCTGACGGCTGCCAGAGTCGCTGACTTCATCGTCACTCGCGTCATCAGACCTGCTACTGCTGCTTGCACTGTCTGATGACCTCCTTCTAGCTGCACTAGCTGAGCCACTCTTGCCCTTGGGGTTGGCTGCTTGTTGCCTTTGGGCGCTGCTACCCTGTTTGGCTGCACTCGCTGACTGCCTGTTTGCTGTTGATGCAGTAACACTGTTTGTTGTAGCAGCAGAGGTTTGACTCTTCTTGCTGGCATGCCGCCTCCTATAGGCAAGGCACATGAACTTCAGTGTTTTGCATGACTCTGGTTGTATGATCTAGAGATTCGTGTCAACGCACAGTTCGTGCGCTAGGGGCTATTACTTTGCATGGTTTGCCTGCGCAATGCAGCTACGCACTGCACAGTCAAAGATGATCATTGCCGCAGAGTCGACAAGCTCAGGTGCCTTGGTGTACTCAAAAGGCTGTGGTGCATGTTCAGCTAGAAATGAACAATGTGATGACAACTTGCAAACAAATGCCTGAGCCAACATCTGGATGAAGATGGCAATTCATGTCTTATCGACCATGGCAATCAAGGAGAAAGCATGCCACCCCAGCGACTGCTTGAAATCATACCTGATGAGCTCAGCAAAGTAGACATCCAGAGGGTGAGCTTCCTGCTGTTTGCCTGTGCTCAAGTTCCTGCACAAAACAATGCTGTGGTCAGCCTTGCGACCACATGCATCCTCTGTGGCAGAGCAAGCAGTTTATTTAATTTGCAAGGATAACATGCAAAGCATGGTGCAAGATGTTACTGTGAATGCAGTCAGCAGCGTCACCAGATTGGCAATCATTAGCAGGACAGCCTTCACTGGAATATATCGGGCTGCCTCATGGTATAGACACAGGCAAAGCTTTGCAAATGCATTTGCTGTCCTGATCTTCATCTTCTGTCCAGGCATGAGTGGCCCCAAGGGTATACACACACAAGGATTCTCAAGACAATTGCATCGTTGACCTGTTGCAAAGCTGTTGCTTAACATGCATGAGTGGCATTGACTCTCGTGTATAGATAAGAGGCCAGAGCCCCAAGGTTGTCAGACTGCTGCCAAGTACTTGCTTGTAATGCACCGGCAAACTGTGGAGCTGACAAACCTGAAAGTTGTGAAGCCGTCTGCGTCATCAATTTGCTGCCAGCCAGGTGGAGTCGGTGCTGCAACTGCCATCCTCGCTATGTCCAGCAGCTCAGGCTCTGAGTCTGAGTCAATGCCCAGGTACTCTGCCATGTCACGTACCTCCAAGGCAATGTACACGCTTGTCAACATCTAGCAAGGCTTGCTTCAAGCATCTCGATCTATATTACTGCATACAGCATGTTCACCTTGTAATGCGTCATTTGCCTTAGAACCAATGCACATCTTGGTCAATCCTTGCAAGCATCCAGTAATGCTTGCCTTTAGCAATTCAGATTGGACTGTACACGCTGTAAGTATACAAGCCTTACATGAGGGCGAAAAGCATTTGCGGCAATTGAGTGTCAACAGGTGCTTCTTCTAGGCTATCACTCCACTGCAACATGCATTGACATCACACTGCTCACACAGACAACGCAGATCTCAGAGCATTTGACACAGATGCTGGCTATGCACACAAGCCACGGGGACAATCATGCAGCCATGCTAGCACAGAAGCAGCACAGCATCACAAGGTGGGTTGTGCAAGTGCAAGAAACACCTCTGCGTCTGTGCAGGGCTTGCTAGCCTCAGCTTTTGCCACAGCTGCATTGCCACCCAGCAGCATGAATACAGCACCTTGATAGTAAGGCAGCAGAGGGTGCTGCCAGGTGCTTTCTCGCTTGACCTGCAACGGTGCAGTCGCATGGTGGCCTGAGTGCAGGCAAGACTTGTATGTGAACAGGTGATAAGCAGCACGGCAAGACAGCGAATGGTAGTATACATGTAAAACAGCAAGCTTGATGAAAAGACTGTCAAGGTGAAGAAGCACCTCGTCGATGAAGTACTGCCTGTTCTGGTTGTCATAGCCACAACTCCAGCCAGCGGGCAAGACGTTGCCTTGAGCTAACTCCGCGCAGATTGCTCGAATCTCAGGAGCATCGGTCTGTAGCGCACACCCCAACCTCAAGCTACAACCGCGTTCAAACACTGAGACTGATTTGAACGAAAACACAGGCAAAGCAACTCACAGCTTTGACACCAAGTAGCTCCGCAGCGGCCTGCACGGCCTCGGCCGAAGGCTTCTGACCGGTGCTCATGCCAAAGAAATCGCTGAGAAGGCTAGCATCTGCCGAAGTGAGCAGTGTTGGCGAGAGCTTTGGCTCATGAAAGTCAAGTCGCATTCTAAATCTGGCTCAGGCCTTAGGGGCGCTTTACGAGAGGGCGAGTTCTGAGCATTTGAATGCATTAATCGCCCTCCTCAATGTGTTGACACAAGCAGCACACACCAAATGCAATGGAAAAGCATCATCATGATGGCGTGGGCTCCGATCTGCAGTTGATGTTTCTGCTTGACACGCCTTGCCTCTTTGCATAAACTTGCACAGCATTATTGTGATGTTGATTGCAAAGACCCCAAATTGACAGCAGGCTTGCTGAACTGTGTTGTATATGACCTCGCTCACAGTGTGCAAAAATGCTGCAATAACCGCAGCCATGCATATGCTCTGACGTTAGGTCAGGCGTCCTGGATGGAATATTGCTATGTGAGCAGCTCCTTTGCACTTTGAAGTTCAAGAAATTGAAGCGGAATCGTCCCTGAGCCCACGTGACTGTGCAAGCTGTCCTGACTGCCGCCACCTGGCAAGTTCGCCCTGGACGCGGACATGACGAGAAAGTTCAGACCAGTATAAGAGCGCGCTGAGCTCTACTTGCGCTGTAACACTCTGCGCATTCTGTTCTTGCGCTGCCGCTGTCATCGCCATCATGTCGGGCGCAAAGATGTTGCTTCCCTTGTGCTTGTTAGGTCTGACTTGCACAGCTTTTGCGCAGAACCTGACAGCAAGCACCCCCCCTCAAAGCCTGACAATCATCTCGCAAGACATGAACAACTTCACAAACCAGGCACTACCTTCTTACCCTTGCGACAGCATCAGACCAGGCGTCACCGGCGGTTACAGCAACTTGGATCTGACCGACGAGAACACTTTTGACAACTCCCTCAACTACATCTTGGACGCCGTGTACACATACTACCAATACGCGACGCTCAACCTGACCGACTGCTCCTTGGACGCCATTGACGGGTACAATGTCAGCAGCGCCTGTTCACAGGTAGATCTTCTCGATAGCGAACCAGCCTGACATCCTCGTCTCTACAATTTGGGGGTTCTTGCCAACGTGGCTTTCGATTGCAGGTCGTTGCCGGAACCAACTACGCGGTCGAGCTGGAGGTGTTGTACGACTGCATTGGGCTGGACACAGGCATTGCCTCAGAAACTCTTGCAGACCTAAGGGCAACAGTGTTCGTCCCCCTCTCTGTTGCATCTTTCCAGACCGAAGATCAGCAAGAAAACGGCCCAGTCATCAAGGACATCTGGTTTGCAACACCACCAAACGTCCTTGCCTTTGCCGAGGAAGTGCCTGAAGAGGCATCACCTGAAGAAGAAGCACCTGCACCAGAGGGCGAACCAGAGCCAGAATCCCCCACTAGTGCTGACAACAGTACCAGCACACAGTTGTTGACCCCAGCATCAGGCGGTAGTCTAGGTCTAGGTAGCAGCTCTGGAAACCAGCTTGCATTTGGTTCGTCGCCAGCAGCTTCATCATCGCCTTCACCCTCAGCTTCAGGAACCACTGCCAGTCCTGAGCCAGAGCCTCAGGTTGTGCAGGGTTTTGACGTAGCAGCGCAAAACCGATCCATTACAGCGGGACGATAGAAGCTGTGCTGTTTGTTTGAGCCCGGGGAGTAGGAGTTTTGTTGTGTTTGGACCTCTTGACTGTCTTGACTGTGTTAGCATAGAAACAAGTGCAGGGTATGTTGTGTGTGCAAACCAGCCTGTCTCTGCTGTTGTGTACACTGCAAACCATGGCTGTTTTGGTGCGAGTCTGAAGTTTAACATTATGTTGCCTGTCGGATGTGTTGTTCTACCGCTTCTGTGTGGTTTTACTGGTAGTACGTCACAGCAAGTGCTAGCCCAATGTTGTTTTAGGCAGGATTGTGATCAATCATACTGTGATCTGATACATTTATCTTGTGGACATATTCCCCATTACACTTTATGCTTGTTTTTGTGATCGTGTAATGAATAGCAGAATTTATGCTCAATTACTCCTGGTGCTCGCGCATGTGCACAATTGCATACCTTTGCACTGCTGCACGCATCATGCAACGGCATGTTTGTGCTGGCACAATGTATCGGCAAGCACGCCAAACTGGCAATTGTGACATTGCAGTACATGTTCTCAAGTATGCAACAGATGCCACCGAACACTGAGCCCTCTGGCTGTCGAGAGCACAAACAACTTGGTTTACACAATCTTGCTTCACACAAAGTTAATGCAGTGTCATACGACACATAACGCATGCATGATGTTCTAGTTGCACCTCGTTAGCAATATATCGTTCTACGAACGAACCCATGCAGGGGCCTGCAGTAATGCCCATTTCACACAAATGCTGAACCAGAATCTGCTATGCCACATTCGTGATACCTGAAGCGTTCAAATCAAGTTCCTGGTTCGTTCACATACTGATTGCAAGTTCAAACGCACGCTAAGATTCTCAAAACAAAGCCTGGAATGGAACAAAACCCTATTTTGGCGCAAGCCTAGGCTGTGTGACTTTCTGCTGCCATGTACTGTTCCACTGGCCTCCGTCTTGAGCATAGTAATCCATGGGGTATTTCTCCTTCTGCCCCTTATCACATAGCCACCAGCCTGGCACCTGATCCAAAGCAATCATAGCCTGCAACATACATATTGCCCTTGTGGTCGCGTAATCAATCAGCTGAGTCATGAAGCATGCGTATGCACTTCAGAATGTTGCGCACGTGCGAAACATCATGCAAATTGCAGCCAACAGGCACACCAGGCACTTTATGCCAATGGCTGTCAGGAGATATTGTCACTATGGCTTACGGATGTTGTCTTTCACAAACCCAAGAGCAAAAGTGGACATGATGCATGCATTCATTAGCTTACAATTGCAGCAAATGCCTTCTTTAAGCTTTAGCCGCCAATCTTGAGGAGCAGTGTCAGCACCCAAAAAGAGTTTGATGTGAAGTATGACATACACATCTGCAATGTCATAGCGACATACTGTGCTTTCACTGTGCTCACAAGCAAAGCTACGACCAGATCGCTGATGCTGTGTATGCAATGCCTGAAACTTGCCTCGTATGGTGTAAGTGTGGGTTTGTGAAAACCCTCGCCCCAGTCAATGGACAACCTAGGGCAGGCGATCTGTACCCAGGCATCTACATTACTGATCATGTCAAGCTTGTAGGGAGCTACCTCTGACAACAACACCTGCACACAAATGTGCTTCTGAGTTTGAACGCTGTTTCCGTGTGCAAAGTCTTTCCCTGCTAATCATTTCTAACGCTTTGTGCAACTGGAGATTGATGACAGCTGCCGGCTGCAGTTATGATGCAAAGGGTACTGCCATTGTCATTGTTGGCAAAATGTGAAGAAGAGGCAGGAGAAGCCGTGATGTCATGCGGAAGGCTATGAGCAAACTGATCCCTTGTATTACATAACAGCAGGGCCTGTGTGAGGTGCAAGCATGCAGCCGTCCTACAACCCCATGTCACTGTCAGGCCTGTCATTGACACTTTGCGACCCTACTGGGTTGAAGACAGGAATGGTTCAATCGACTGCCTGAAGATGGCTCACAGGTGTTGGAAGGTGCGCATATGTGGTGCACGCCTCAAATGACTCATTAGGGTGCGGCAAACCCTACCACAACAAAGCTCAAGCCCTTGCGCTTCATGATTCCTTGAAGGTGATCCAGAATCCTTGGGTTGCCCTGCCTGCCCAGCGTTCCCAGAATGAGACCAAACTGTTTTGCTGTTTGTGCTGTCTCTATTGCCTTGCGCCGTGCTTGCCGCATGCCCTTGTGGTCGTAATGCTCTTGCGTCAATACTCTGCCGTAAGGATCATACCTGAAGCAAACACATTTGGTTCACATCGTTGTAAATACTGGTATGGTAGGGCTTTACATTATGTAACAAGATGACACATTCTGACAGAGGTGCTGCATGCGTGTTAATTGCCGTGCGCCGCGCCTGCCGCATGCCCTTGTGGTCGTAATGCTCTTGTGTCAAGACCCTCATATAAGGATATACCTGAAGCAAATATGCAAGATACATACATACTGTCAACACTTGCTCTGCATCAGTTTGCTAGCCTGCCATCAATTTGGTTGAAATGCTGTTGCGTCAGGACCCTCCCGTAAGGATCATACCTGAAGCAGTCATACAAGCTTCATGCTTTCATCACTTGCGCGTTGTTTGCCGCATGCCCTTGTGATTGTAATGCTCTTGTGTCAGTACTTTCCCATAAGCATCATACCTAAAGCAGTTCCCAAAGGCTCTGTCCTTATTTCGAATCGGTCTTATTCAAAAGTGCATTGCTGATGAAATAGTCTCAAAGAACTTGTCCTGTCAACAACAATGTCTGTGTCTTCAGTGCTCCTTACATCAAGACACAGTTGTCTCACCTGTATGCTGGTATGTCAGGGTTGGCGATCATGATAGCTTCCAGATGAAAACGCCCATCTGCCACAAAGACTATGGCATCAGCTGACGCAGCAATGACTGGGGCTGTGCAGCCCAGCACCTCACCTGCGATCATGCACCATGCAAACATAAAAAACCTGCTGCTTGTGAGTGCGGTCTTGAAAACCTGCTTCCAGATCACCAAGCAAGTCAACAAAACAATACTGCCGATGACAACACTAAGCTGATCAGTATCATCTGGCACAACAGCACAGCCAGCTGCCCAGCAATCCACGTGTGCATATGGTTGATTGTTGGGGTTTTCTGACTGTGCATGGGGCTATGTGGCTCAAAATTTCTGAGCTGCATGCTTGCATATACGATGTTGTAGCAGTGCATCTGGTCAAAACGGGGTGTGCGTTGTGGCAATGCCCTGTTTCTAGCATACAACAGTCAAGGGTTGCTTCAAGCAAGCTTTATACATGACAGAGGCTATTTGTACAGTCAATGCCTGCAAGCTGCACCAAATGTGGATGTCACTGTGCGACGTGCGGCCGGCAAAACCATTTGTCAGGGTGCAGATTGAGGAGCGTTGACGCATCGCTCTTTTGCAACCTGTCTGCTCATCACTATTGACTACAAGAAACAAATCAAGCAGTATACAGAAAAGCAGATGCAACATTCACCATCAGTCACGTCATGTCACCTGGTGACAAGGGCTTGCTCTGAGGGATGATTAAGGAGGGGTAGTCAGCAGCCAACTGCTGCTTTGCTAGTTGAATGCTGGAAGCAAACTGAATGGTGCCAGCCAAAATCAATCTGCTGCCTGGCTCAAAGTTATACCTGCATGACAATCCTTTGTGTTTCCTGACAAAGTGGAACATTGGTCACAAACGAATCAAAGTTTTGACACAGATTTGTACTGTCGACGTATTGACAAAGCACACAAAGCTTGTCCTACTTCACACACCGTTTACAAGCAGACTGTTGCCATGAAATATTGCACCAGTTTTTTGGTAAATAAAATCAAACAAACACGTCATGCTGTGCTGCTGCTCACTTTGTGATGAGGTGTGCTGATTGACCCTCACGCAATGCATGGACGCCTACAGCAGAGAGTTCTATCAAACAGCTGGAATGACAGGCACCCAAGGAGCAGCAATGATTCAGCTTGCTTGCCTGATGCTGTCAATCAGGTGCTCTGTGTCCATCTTGCTGTCCACAAAGATGTCCACATGCATGGCACTTTGGTGACAGCAACATGCACCAAGCAGCTGAAACCATAACGCATTGGTGCATACAGCAGAGTGTTCCAACAACCAGTCAGAACAAAAGGCAGCAAAGCTGCAGCAGTCTTAGAATGCTTGCTTGCCTGATGCTCTCAATCATATGCTCTGTGTCCATCTTGATGTCCACAAAAATATACATACATGGCACTTTGGTGACGTCAACAGGCACCAAGCAGCTGTGTCCATAATGCACCAGGAAATCTGCGCCTAAGGCAGCTGCGCTGAAGTCATCAATACAACAGGCTCCATAGGTGACGTCACCAAGTATGAAACAATGGTCCACATCTGCAAAGCTACATGACACGCTTGTCAGAGCTATCATTATCCAAGTTCCTTGAATGATGGTCGCTGATGCCTCAGTTGAAGAACAGATGATGATACAGAATGCTGAGTAAAGCTAAACGCATGCACTTGCCTACAAAAGTGCTCATTGCAACAGGACTGTATGCTTGTCGGTGCCTTGAATGGATGTGAATGCCTTTGTCACCATTGCCAGACAATGATACAGAATGCTTGGTCCAACTAGACACAAATGCATTGGCCTACATTCAAGTTGGCTTCAAACATGCTGTTTGCTGTTTTTGAAACAGCAACAGTCAAAATAAGTACCTTTCAAGGATATCTGCAATGACACAGGAGTACATCAACAACCCCTCAGGGAACTGAATGGCTACTCTTTTGGCATTTGCCTGCTTTATTCTCCAAACGGTCTTATGAATCTGCAAGAAAGCAGCAGGTTCAACATGGGCATATGTCAGAAAGGACTGCTGCAGCATGTGCCTTGGGAATGCAGAGACTCTGATGACTGAGTCGACAGGTGTTAGGGCCAAATGCTGATGTGTGCAATGTCACTTTTGGCGTGAATTGACAAAAACGCCGTAACAATGGCCAGGGTGCTCAGCAAGTTGGATTATATGAAAAATGATTTCAATGGCTGACCTCAAAGCTGTAGTTGGCAGGCAAAACTGCTATGGCTGCATTGAGACCCTCATCTAGCAATATGCTGTCAGGAATCTGCATGGCAATGGCACAGCTGATGAGCCATTGGAACGCCTTCCAAATGACATATATACACATGACATAGCTCCCCTTTGGGATATAGCGGTATGGAATTATAGGGGTATGGGGGATAGGGGCAGAGGGGTAGAGGGGTAGAGGGGTAGAGAGGTAGAGGGGTAGAGGGTAGAGGGGACGCGTGTATGAGATGTTCAACACAAACACACATAGCTGACATACCACATGACGTGCGTACATACATGACAGATTCAACATAGCTGTGCACCTGCTGTCGCAGAAAGCGTTTTGGCTGCGGCCTGCGACTTGTTGTCAGCGCACTTGCTGATACGCCTCCTGTAAACCTGTCCGGCTCCTGCCGCCCGCTTGTGCTGCAGTCAGCGTCTAGAGCCATGCTTTGACGCGCCGATTTGGCTGTACGTCTGACTCTGCAAGCGTCGGTTCGACAAGTCAAAGTCAACTTTGCAAGCTTTAGCTTTGCAAGGTATCCGTAGGTGTCAGCAGCTTGGCTACCACGAGCGCAAGCGCTGCAAGATCAATGTCACGCACAGACTGGTACACACGACTTGGCACGGCTAGCAGCGCAAAGCATAAAGCGACAGCGTATGGTACAGTGCACGGTGCAGTGCAAAAGTGCACCGAAACCAGGGCATTTAGTCAAGCAGCCCTGCAGAAGTCACCGGACCTGAATTTGGAGCTTGACCGCTCAACAAAGACTCGAGTGTGCGTTGCAAAGGCGTGAGCACGGTCGCAGCCATATCACAATGAACGCAAAGAACGAATGCAAGGAACTTAACACTTGTCAGTTGCTGGTCAGGCCAAGTATATGAGCAAGACATGCGGTCCGGCATGGGCTCGATCACCGGGAGTCATGGCGTGCATTTGTCTTACACATGCGCTCACATGCAAAGCGTACCGCAACACAACAGCATTTGCGGATGCTCCCGAGCATGCCCTCGCGGAAGCAGTACGCGACGACGCTTCCACCCTCGTTCCTTGAACGAAGAGGGGCCTTCCCAAACTCCGACGCCGAGGTCGTACGCAGCGCGTTTGCAAAGCATACCTGCGTACCAGCGATTGAAAGCTCTGAAGCAGCAGCCTTCGCAAGCAGGTGAGAGCTCATATTGGTTAGAAAATGCTCACCTAGGGCTGCAGCTTGAGTTTTGGCATGATCCTGCAGAAATCTCTAGACCAGCAGCTGCAGCAGACGACTCGGAGCAGACAAGAGCTCCTGCAGCACGCCAGGAGTCATTCCCAGCTCGACCTCAGCCCGGACTCAGTCACAGGCAGAGAAACAGGCCAGTAGGTCCACAAAATGTCAGCTCTCCAAAGGGTGACTCGTCAGCTCAAAAGGACGCCAGCCAGTCTGCAAGCTCTCAGCGCCAGTCTGCTTCTTCACTGCCAGTGCAGTCCCCAGCCAGGTCAACCTTGCAACCCCAGTCAGCAATTCAGCAGTCGCCATATGCATCAAGACCCGCTTCTCCAGCGGCTCCAGTGCGGCATTCTGATTTTGCCGAAGGCCTGCCAGCGCAGCAGAAAGTCACGTCCACAGTGCAGTTCTGGCTGACTTTCCACGCAGAGTTTGGACAGAAACTGAGGGTTGTGGGGTCTCATAAAAACCTGGGTGCGTGCCTTCTGTCATGCATTTGCATCAAGCTCTACACATCTCCCTTACATGCAGAAATCGCTCCAGGGCATTGCAAAAGAAGGCGCTTGTCACATCTGCATAACCAAACCATGGCTGAAATGGCACTCCTGATAGTGCAGACTTCCCGTTTCTGTTTACGGAATGCCTTTTCCCACGTTGTCTGGAAAGCAGTACCCACAAGCTGGCTGAGTTGGCGTATCTGATCTTGCAGAACTACTCCTCTGCCTATAAACTGCTACAATCCGTGTTTGTCTGGTTGTAAGATGTCCATTCACCGTCATTCTTCTGCTATTGATGCAATCTGTGTTTTGATCAGGTTCTTGGATCATGGTGGAGGGACCGGAGTTAAAATGGACAGAAGGTGACAGATGGCATGCTGAGATCACCCTGCCCTCTGGCAGTATATACGAGTACAAATATGTGCTGCTGGACAGCAGTGGGACTCATGCACTGACTTGGCAGCGAGGCAACAACTCTGTGCTAGCAATCAAACAGGTCAGCTTTTGCTTGGCTGCCGCCCTTTTCTGTGCTGAGCCAACCACCTGTAATGGCATGCCTGGCGTGTTGCTATTGTACACGTTGCGTGTGATGACATGTACCTTCGTACACAGCTCATGTGAGAGATGACAACAATACCTGGCATGCTGCTTTTGCTACAAATCACCTGCTGTCAAGCCACAGCGTATTCTAGGCTGCTATAGACGCTGCAGAGATTCAGTGAGGACAGCTTATGGCTTCTGTACGTGGCACTAAGGCAGCAGAGGCTTGTGGGTTCTGCACATTGCTGGCTGAGTGCAATATACAGAGGCCATTGGCTGTCATCACTGATTTTGTGTAGCCTTCGAAAAAGGCAGCACTGAGTGGCCGCACCTAGATATAGCCTGCTTGGAGAAAACTGCTGGTGCTCTGTGTAAAGGCTGAGGCTACAGAGCATATGTCTTACCATGGACTTTGATCATATGCTCATACGGAATTGCCAAGGAACTTGCAGATAAGCTCCTGAATGCATTGCAAGCACACGCTTTCTCAATGTTTGTAATGGTAATGCAGGATGAAGACAAGCTTGAGGTATTTGACAACTGGGAAGGACAGCCGGGAGCAGCTGTCATGTCTGCCGGCAAATCCAGCACCAGAGAAAGCAAGTATGTGATACAACCCTCACTCTTCTCCTGCCCCAGCCAACTCGTGTCCTGAACTTTCACCAACGCTGCACCAATTTTCAAGTTAATCACAGGACTGCACTCAAACAGCTCAGATGCTGTGTGGGCAGGTACATGCTGCTGGAATATTTTTCAGTGCCTTCATTGCGGCTGCACTAGCTCATGTGCAAAAGTGACTGGCCGAACAAACTTTCACACTTCATGAACAATACTCAGATTTTATGGAGTGTGACGTATGACAATGGTTGCAGGTTGCTTGCCTGGGCAACAGATATAGAGACCCAGCTAAGCTTGCAGCGGCAGGAGCTGCGGCGCACAAAGATAGAACTTGCAGCTGCACAAGAGGTATTGAATGATGCATATCCGTAATCTGGCCCCTGTGCAAATAGCCAGGTTCTGTGAGTGAAGCAGATGTGAAATTGATTCCATACACAATGTTCACATACTGTTGGCAGCACAGAGACCACTCGACAGCACTGTCTGCTTCTCAGCATGTTTTCCGGATGCCTGAGGTCGTTCGCTCTGCAAGAGCCACTGCATAATGTCCAAAGTCTTCAGTTTGCTCAAATCTGCTCAGATTGTTGTGTTGACACAGCTGTGGTGTCGCAGGATGCCAGAAAAGCACGGCAGGAGGCGCGAGCTGTCAGGATGGAGCTGGCACAGTCTCAGTCCATCAGAGCACAGGTATGCCTAATCATGCTGAGCATGTTGGTGTTGTTTGCCATTGACAAGACAGACATGCCTGCAATGCATAAGGTCCAAAGTCTGCTATGTACATCAGCTGCCATCCATCTCACCACAACAGTGTAAACATGGCATGTGTTAATGTTTGCAAGTTAAAGTTGTTGCTGCAATTATGCCTTGTCTGAGACATTGCCTTGCAATGCGAGCATATATAAGCTTGCAGTGTCAGTAACATCAATCAGCTCAAGCCAAAAAGAACTGGGCAGCTGCCAAGCTCTTGTTGTGTATGCCTTGTGAGAACAGCAATCAGCTTCCTTGGTTTATAGCATATATGATCCTGTGTCCTGCAAGAAGTACTGATATAGCATTTGCTGCTCTGCAATCTGTGCTTACATTGTCTCTGTTATGCAGGCAGACAAGCTGATCAGGGAGCTTCAGAGCAGCAACAGACTATTGAAGAGTGAGCTGCAGGCTACCACCACTTCCTTCAAGCAGGCTTTACACGCTGCACAAACCATGCTTGATACAGGTCAGGCCCTGAGTATGCTGTGTGCTGTGATGCATTCCCTGAGCTGCATGGCTGCTGCACATGATGACACCTCGTCCTTGTAGCAGGCTCTGCAAGTTGCACAGATCGTGCTTCATACCAGTTAGGCCCTGAATGCTCATTGCTTTGCGATATAGGTCAGGCCTTGAATCAATGCTCTGTGTATTCCGATGCATTCCCGACAACGCGTAAATTGAGGGCCTGAGTTGTATCAAACATGGTCTGTCAAGCATGCAGAGCCTGCTTGACATCATGATGCAGCATAGGGAGTGCACACATCATGATGTCAAACAGGCTCTGTATGCTTGACAGACCATGTTTGATACAACTCACGCCATCAACCACACGTCGTGGTGTACAATCATCCCATGCTGCAGCAGTGCCACACATGAGGTGTACAATCACATTCCCATGCTGCAGCATTGCCACATCTGTAACACGTGTGTCCCGTGGTGGCTGTACTGTTTTACAACTAAGTTTGCGATTATTTCTACACCCAAGATGAGTAGAACATTGAGATTGAGAAAATGTGTGGACTGCTTGTATGTGATCTATGCAGTTTCCTCCTGAACTGAGCAATGCTCATCCGTGCTTGCTCTCAGCTTGCGCACAGTATTGAGTTTGATAGCTGAAGGCAATTTGTCAGGTCTGCCTTGAGGAGCATTCTAGCGGCACTTTTGTGATTCCTGGCTCAGTGGGACAAGGCACCTTGCCTTCCCAATTTGGAGCTTGCGCTTGCAGCGCTGTATCCTTGAAATTGCATAGCTTGCTAAAGAGTTGTGGCAACAGTTTGAGTCATCCTCGTGAGCTTGTTTTCTGCAGCTGAGGAGCGTGACCTGGAGACTATAGACGATGAAGAGGCTCAGGAGGACGAAGAAGAGGGGGAGGAGGAAGAAGATGAAGAGGAGGAGGAGGATGAAGCAGAACAGGAGTCTGAGGCTGTGTCCAGTGCAAGCAAGCCTGACCAGCAAGCGGATAAAGGAAAGCCTTCTCCAACACCACCATCATTCCTGCAAGGGGCCAAACCATATCCTATCACCTCTGGTCTTGCTGAGGCCAAATCAACAGCAGCAGAAAGCCAATCAGGGTCTGCACCTTCTGGCACCGTTGAAATTGCTAAAGTGGCAGACGGCAAACTAGGGTCTGTACCTTCTGAGGTTGCTGAAACTGCTGAAGGGAAGCCCACAGCACCAGCAGAAGAGCAGGGCAACAAGATCGTTGGTCAGGGCAACTCTGTCTCAGCAGCTGCAAGTGATTCCAATAAATCCAAGGGTGTGCCTGCAAGTGGACCACAGCAAAATTCTGTTCAAGCAGCAGCAAGCGGCTCCAGTGACACAAAGGGTGTAGCTGCAAGTGGGCAGCAGGCACAGGTCACTGGTCAAGGCAAACAGCCAAGCTCTATCTCAGCAGCTGCAGGTGGCTCTAGCAACACAAAGGCTGCTGCTGCAAATGGGCTACAGCCAAACCCTACTTCAGCAGCAGCAAGTGGTTCTAGCGATGCAAAGGGTGCTGTTGGAAGTGAGCTACAGCAGAACCCTATTTCAGCAGCTGCAAGCGGCTCTAGCGATGCAAATGGTGCTGCTGCAAGTGGCTTACAACAGAAGCCTACTTCAGCAGCTGCGAGTGGCTCTAGTGATACAAGGGGTACCGCTGCAAGTGGGCCACAGCAGAAACCTGTACAAGCAGCAGCAAGTGGCTCCAGTGATTCAAAGGGTATTCCAGCAGCAGCAAATAGCTCTACTGACACAAGGGGCATAGCTGCAAGTGAACTGCCAAAACAGGTCACTGGTCAAGGCAAACAGCAGCAGTCGCTTTCAGCGGCTGCAGCACCAGCAGAGAAGCAGAGCAAGCCGATCACTGGCCAAAGCAGACAGCAGAACCCTGTTCCAGCAGTTGCAAGTGGCTCTGGTGGTGCAAAAGGTGCTGCTGCTGCAAGTGGGCCTCAGCAGAGGCCTGTTCAAGCAGCAGCAAGTGGTTCCAGTGATACAAACAGTGTGCCTGTGATTGGGCAGCAGGCACAGGTCACTGGTCAAGGCAAACAGCCAAGCTCTATCTCAGCAGCTGCAAGCGACTCTAGTGTTGCAAAGGGTGCCGCTGCAAGTGGGCCTCAGCAGAAAGCTGTTCAAGCAGCAGCAAGTGGCTCTACTGACACAAAATGCGTAGCTGCAAATGGGCCACAGCAGAACCCTACTTCAGCAGCTGCAAGTCTCCCTAGCGATGCAAAGGGTGCAGCTGCAAGTGGGCTGCAGGGACAGGTCACTGGTCAAGGCAAACAGCAGCAATTGGTTTCAGCAGCTGCAGCACCAGCAAAGGAGCAGAGCAGCCTGATCAGTAGTCAAAACAAACAGCAGGGCTCTGCTTCAGCAGCTGCAAAAGGCTCCAGTGACACAAAGTTTGTGGCTGCAAACAGGCCACAGGGACAAACGCTTGAATCTGCAACCTCAAGCAATGCCCGCCAACAGAGCACCGTGACTGCAGCCTCACCCAGTAGTCCCCCAGCCAGCAGACCCTGGTCTTCAGGTGTGTTGACTGTGCCAGTCATTTCACAGGATTTGGGGTGTATCACAGCTGTTGCCCTTTCTGTGCCACAGCTTGGACTGCAGCTTGCAATGCTTCTTTGGGCGCAGTACTGTTGCTGCATCAGTCAATGAGCTGATCTGGGCTGCAGCTTGCAGAGCCTCATTGGGACTGCAGCAGCTATCTTTCCAACATCATCTAAGATCACTGTCTGGCGCATTCCCACCATGTGCATCTGGTCAACAGGCCCGTCGCACAAAAGGGCAACAGTTTTAGGCCATTGCCTTGTCTTGTAGAACAACCAATGCCTGACCGTCGGTGATGTGCTGTAATGCAGGTCCATCTGAGCCAAAAAGTGCGTCAGGAAAGTCGCCTACAGGCCCATTGGGCCCTGCTAGGGCTGCAACAAAACGGTCTGTCATGAAGGGCAGGGCAGCAGAGCGCCCTTTTCTCAGAGGCAGGGCTGCAGCGAAAGGCCCTGCCCTGCAGAGCAAGGCCACTGCAGACAGCCTTGATGAGTCATCCAGTGCAGCTGAGTTTGAGAGCCAGCCTCAGTTGACAGATCTGCCCAAGCATGGCAAGCCTGAACACAATGCTGAGTCACATGGAGCTGCTTCACCACCACAGGTACAGTATCAGAAGCTTTTTACATGCCTGCTTCACGCCCTGTGAACTGACACCAAAGTATTTTCTGACTCTGTTGTCCTCGTCAGAGTTGCATGTAAGCAAGTTCACTCTGTTATGCCATCTTGTGTTGCAGAGACATATCAGGTGCGGAGTGACAGTGTGATCATGTCTTGTCCATATCCTCTGCAACTGTCGGCTGGTGCTCAATGACATGCGCAAGAAACAAACTGTTGTCTTGTCATCAACAACTTGTCATCTCAAACTGGGATAGCATGTCAGCACCATTGCAGTGTCAACTTGCAGAGATACATAGTGCATGTCTGAACACGACAGAGACAGCTGTAGTTCTCTTGTGTGATGAGTTGCTTGCACTACCATGTTTGTGTCCCTGCGAGCAGCACATCATCCAGAAGCAAACAAGCTGTGTATGTGTTTCAAGGCCTTGAACTGTGTCTCAACGCAGGTTTCGCTAACATGTGAATGAAGGTTGACTGAACCGGCTGAAAGCTGTTTGTTTCGCATGTAGATGTTGTGCAATTTGGCAGTCGCAGGAATGTTGACAGCATGTCATTGCATGGTCAGCCATTCTGAACTCTTGTGAGGTGGCCTGAGTTCACTCAGCACACTTGAGCACCTGCAGTGTGACTCTCTTTGCCCTGCAGGCACCTGGTACCTTTCCAGATTCACAAGAACCAGAGCAATACTTTGAGACCCTCAAAAAGGATCAGAGTTCTGGCACGCAGCTTGAGACAAGTCGCACAGCTGTGCCTGCTCCCACCGAAGAAACAAATGAAGCTGCCTCTCAGGCCCCAGCTGTTGAGAAAAAGAGCAAGCCAGCAGACCAAGACTCTGGTGCGCGACAGCATTGCAATATCCTGCTTTCAAGATTTCGTGATATCACATCTCAATAACGGCTGTCAATCTATAGCTGCGCTGCAAAACGCCAATCGGCCAACAGGACACAGCATGTCATCAGGCATCATCATGTTTGATTATGTACCCAGAGGCAGCCAAGAATCAGGTGCAACTTCTGATGCATATGTTGATGCTGCAGCTTGGACACTGAAGTAATATGCTGGAATGTGTATAGCCAGTCTTGACAGACTTTTGCTGTTGTAGGTTTTGGAATACCAGCTGGCAAGGAGCTTGAGACAGGCAAGCAGGCCATTCCTGAGAAACCTGACGCATCAAAGCCAGTAGCAGATGCCTCTCAACAGCCAAAGGCTAGGCCACCTAATGGGCAACTGAAGCGTAGTAAGAATGGTGTTTCAAACACGGTAGCGTCAGCTGTACCTTCAACGAAAGGCCTGTCTGGCGCAACTAGTAGATAGACAGTACACAAGTGGCCCACAAGCAACCTCAGACTTGTGACACAGTCACTGTGAAGCTGCCAGGCGTTAGTTGTGGTAGGCATGATTTTGAGCTTGCTCTGTATGTTTATAGTCTCTGAGCAAGCCTTGATTGCTTCGAGCCATATGTGTACTGACTGTACTGAGTAGATTGGTAAGTAGCTCACATTCAGTCAGCAATCTGACTGATGCTTGCATGCTGGGGCATGTAGACATCTCAAGCATACTTATTCATGCATGCTACACAATTGCACTGCTGCACCAGCGTTTTATCAAGCCGATAAGACCTCTTGACGTGTTCAGCGGAATATGCACAGACTCGGAGTGTGGGTTGGCAGATTGCTGCAGACAAGGAGATGCTGCAGGTGTGTGCCAGCGTGCCAGACATATGAAAAGGCCCGAGTGCACCACAGACACCTCATGTCAGACCTGCTACATGGCAAACCTGCTTGCTGGCTTCGTTGCGTGTGCTGTCTGACGCTGTTGCCAAGTCGAATCAGAAAAGCTAAACGCCACAGGCTACAATCGGCGCGCCTCGACACACAACATTTCTTGCAAGTGAAGCTGAGGCACCGAGCATCCTACCGGATGCTAGGGCGCAAGACTCAGTGTCCGCAGGCCCGCGCAAGAAATTTTGCTTCGAGCGGCAAAATCGAGTTTGAACGAGAGTCGCTCACACACACGCACCGACTAGCGGGAATAAAGTATTGGTATCAGAGGAAAGGAAGATGGCGCGAGGGACTGTACACCGGAAGGTGTCCAGCAATCGTATTGGCGCAGCAAAACTGCTGCAAACTTTCCCGTCGCGTCAAAGCTCCTTGCATACCTCAGAACCGTCGGCTCTTCACCCCTCTGTTGGCTAAGTCACAATGGCAAACGGAAACCAGGACGACACCCTGAAGTGGGTAAGTAATCACGATATCGAGGGAACATTGTCCTGCGATCTTGTCATTACGCGCGCGCAAGCAGGTCATAGCAGCCTAGCATGAGCTTCTAGTTTCCACATGTGAAGCATGCTCGTGCGCCACACTTTCAAAATGCAGGATTGTCGCAGATCTAGAAGTTCGTGCCTCGTCAGCTGATGCGCTGCTCTGCAGGTTCTGATCGCCGGAGCCGTCATTGCCGGTGGCTTCATCTTGTACAACATCATCCAGAATGACCCCGAGGCCAAGAGGGCCTTGAAGGACGCCAAGGGTAAAGGCCAAATAAGCGCTTTCTCCTTGCATCTACTTTCTCCAACCACTGTCTGCATAGTTGCTGCTATCATTTTCGCAGTACAACTATTCATCCTATTTGTCGATGCAGGTCAGGCCAAGGGTGCCTGGAGTGAGGCCAAGGGACAGGCCAAGGGTGCATACAATGAGGCCAAGGGCGATGTCCAGAGAAACACCTAGACACAGTGTTGCATAGCTTTGTGTTGTGCTGAAGCTCTGTGATGTAACTAGCAGAGCACTCTTGCTGTCCGATCACCCTGTGAGCTGGGGGTGCTTTGCATGCTTCATGTCTTCCGTGTTGCTAATAACAAGCAGTACCTCACCCAGTGCAATTTGCCTCGCAGGCCATCATGCCTTGCTGATGGCTGAGTCTAACACATGGCACGAAAATATCACATATTGCACTACTGATTCGAGATTGACAGAAGCTGCAGACACCATATGCATAAGCACACACACTTTCTGGTTGTCACAGTTGCATCGCGAAGCCAGGGCTGCAATTATGTGCAACAAATTGTTATGCACTGCAGCCATCTCATCATTGCATGAAACTGTGATTTCATGATGGACAAGCACAGATGACCGACACTCACTCTTCCAGTCTGATTGAACTACATCGACGTCTCAGGACTCGTAATTGGCACATATCAGAAACTTTGTCAGACAGCTCACTCTCACTGGTCTTGAACGCTCTACTCTCAAGCTGACATCACAAACGCTCAACAAGATTCATTGGGCTATGCCTGCACAGGCTGTGGTCTTAAGTAGCATTGCTGCAGGCCTGCAGCACTTGGACTGATGGGAACTCAACGTGAGCCTCAGAAAATCTCAGGAAGAATATTTCCGGAACAGAATGCATGAGTTATGACCTCCAAAACCAAATGAATTTGACAGAGCAACATTAATGTCATGCTGCTGCTTTTTGGGGCCAACCAAAATGTTCAGGTCCACATCTTCCTCAGGATCTTCCAAATTCAGGTTGGGGTGCAATTTACCTGCAAGACGGCAATGAAAGCTTTACACACACATTGCAGCTTCAAGCAATAATTACATGTCCAGACTACATGACATTCTGCACAGAAGAAGGGTCACTTTTATGCATAATGTCTATCTTGTCATCCATTGCTGAAGCACCAACAAACCCGCTACATCTGGACATGTCACGCATTGGCATACAGCAAGCATGACGGATGAGCCTGACTTGTCTGCATAGCTTGTGTGACAGCGACTGCTTCTACAGCACCAGCTGCGCCAAGCATGTCAGGTATCACACTGCTTCCAACACTGAGCAGAGTCATCAAACCTCACTAGCCAGCACGTGAATGATGATGATACTGATGTCATGTGGGGCTGACCTGTTTGCATAGCTTGTATGACAGCAACTGCTTCTACAGCACCAGCAGCACCCAGCAGGTGTCCAATCATGCTCTTGGTGCTGTTGATGCGCACATGGTCTCCAGGCAAAGCATTCCTGATAGCTCTGTACTCTGCCATGTCACCTGCAAGACAAGTGCTTTCTGAAAGAGCTACTGAAAGACAAAACTCCTCTGAAAAATGTGAATCAAGCAGGTGTCCAATCATGCTCTTGGTGCTGTTGATGCGCGCAAGCTCTCCAGGCAAGGCATTTCCGATAGCTCTGTACTCTGCCATGTCACCTGCAAAATGCACGTGTACTGGGAGGACTGATTTTGCGAGTAGAGAATGGTTCCGTGTAGCAGAATGGGCGAAGGGTGAGAAGCCTAGGACTGCATCTTAGATTGTGCTATTTGGTCATCCTCAGCTTGACAGTGCACATTGTGATGGCGTCGCAGCTTTTTCCTTGTATGGGAAAAGCAATGGGTGTAGGTGCCTATTTGCAAACAGCATGCATTACATGAGCGCTAGGATGACTCAATACAGACTGAATGACATCAAAGCGGGTCGGCCAGCAGGTCCATCCACCAAGCAGACGAACAGCTGCCATACTGGAAAACATAGACAGCTGTCCAGATGCTGAAAATGTCAGGAGTTGACAACAGATTTACACACAGGCATATGCATTTGCAGCTGTGCATGCAGTCATGCAGTTGCCGTGCCACATTTATACAGCCATGCAGTAGCCATGCAGTGTGTATACAGCCATGCAGTAGCCATGCCAACACAGGCAGGCAGCACAGCAAGGGGACTGAGTGCATACCAACAGGTGTTGATGTTCCATGAGCATTGACGTAGCTTACATCCTGGGGCTGTACTCCAGAGTCCGCCAAGCCCCTGCACCACCACACTCTGTCAAATGTTTTGCATGATCGCATATGTATGCGTAACGTTTGTCTGAATGATGGCTGTTTTCCAAGTCACACCCTGAGATTGCACTGCAGACTCTGCAAAGCCCCTGCACCTCTTCATGACAAACATACAGGGAATCAACGATGAGTCGTACGGGTTTCGAGATGATAGCGATTGTGCAACAAAATTATCACAGGCACCTCTTTTTGTCATGCCCACTTTGAGGCAGACTTTTAGGGCTGGCAGTTGTCTACATTACCAGGACGCAAAGAGAGAGAAACCATCGTGTACTCCTTGATTGTTGTACAATATGTAAAACACGCAGTTTATGCGGCACATATGATCAGCCTTGTCGGCTTGGTCAAGCACATGAGCTGTTTCTTTCTTTCTTCATCAAGTACCGCAAAATGATGTGATTCTCATTGGATTTTGCATCTCACCATGCTATGCACATGCCAACACCTCAGCCGTCTGGCAGGGACTCTGTCATGTTGTATGCGCCGCATGCGACTCTGCCTCCCCGGTACTTAAAATCTTTCTGTGACTTGTAAGAACACTCTCCAAACACAGCACGTCTCTTCTATTTGAAGTTCTGACCTGTCTATACACATGCTGACGCCTTGGCCATCTGGCAGGGGCTCTGTCATGTTGTATACATCACAGGTAATGCTGCCTCCTAGATACTAACTTCTCTTCATAACTGGAAAGAGTTTGCATCTATGATCTGTTCCTTGCCTTGTCAAGTCTCACCTTTCTATACACATGCTGACGCCTCGGCCATCTGGCAGGGGCTCTGTCATGTTGTAAGCGTCGCATGTGAAGCTGCCTCCTAGGTACTCCGCCAGTATGTGGGCACCTCGCGCCTTTGCATGTTCCAATTCTTCAAGAACAAGAACACCTGCATTGCATGAAAAAGTAAGCATGATGCAGGCATGCCATTGTTGCATTGTTTTTCATTTGTGGCTAACAGGATACAATCTGCAAGACCTTAAACATCCAGACTGCCTGCACTCCCATCATTGCACGTCTTTGCCATTGTTGATTTATGGTTTGCAAGCTCTCGCGGAATCAGAATGCCTACAATCATGCAAATCATTTGTAAATTTGCCAGTATGTTAAACCACGACTTTGACACCTGCGCTCTGCTTGCATGCAAGCCCTTCATCTCAACATTGCGCGTTTGCATTTGCACCATTGCATGTCTGCAAAGCTCGTCCTGCTCCAGAACAGGCACAGAACAGCTGCAATCAGAAAGGTCATCAAGAGTTCACCTTCTCCCTCGCCCATGAGAAAGCCATCCCGATTTTTGTCCCAGGGTCCAGAAGCTTTTGTGGGCTCAGCATTGCGGTGAAACAGGACGTGGCATGCAACCAACAACTGAAGTCAAGGTGCTTTTCTGTTTGACAGCAGCCCAGACCAAAAGGCGTTAGGATTTTGGCTGTCCTTCGCCCTTGACAAAGCCATTGCTGCTTGTGTCTCAGGGTCTTGAATCTGTTGTAGGTTCAGCATTGCAGGTAGGCAGGGCTCGGCATGCACAAAAAAACGGAAGTGCGTGTGCTTTTCTTTCTGACAGCAGCCGAGACCAAAAGGGATTAGGATTTCACCTGCACCCTCGCCCATGACAAAGCCATCTCGGTTCTTGTCCCAAGGCCGAGAGGCTTTTGTGGGTTCAGCATTGCGATTAGACAACGCCCTACAAGCAATGAAGCCCCCTACTCCTGAAGGGATGATAGCTGCTTCTGAACCCCCTGCCAGCATCAGGTCAGCCTCCCCTCTCTGAATGTGCTCTGCCGCACTGCATCACCACCAAATTCCGTGAAACTCATTCATGCCAGATGTTGAGCACAAGCTTGTAAAGTGGCTCAAGCTTGTTAACTTGAGATTGTTGTTGCCAGTGGCGCAACCGTGTGTTTTGGGCCCATAGAGCATCAACATGAACACCATGAGAATTGTGTTTCACAGGGAGAAAGGCTTACTTGAGGATGCAGTAATTGCCAGCAGCACAAGCAGTGAAGGTGTGGTAGTTGAGCCCCATGAAACCCGAATCTTGTGAAACCCAAAATCTCAGTACTGGGACAACATGTGATTCATCAGGAAGCGCTATATGACAGGGACAAAGGCTTGGGTGTACACAATACAGCAGAAGGCTCACTAGAGGATGCAGTAGTTGCCAGTAGCACAGGCAGTGGAAACGTTGTAGTTGGGTCCCATGAAGCCAACACAGTTGTTGTACACTGACACTCGTTTTTGCAGACGCAGATGGTCAAACATGCTTGAGTGAAAGCTTATGAGACAAGTTACAGCAGAACTTGTGTCTACAAAGCCACAACTGGTATGGCTTACTTGAGGATGCAGTAGTTGCCGGTAGCACAAGCAGTGGAGACATTGTAGTTGGGCCCCATGAATCCTAGGTCCATGGCCAGCAGCGCGCTGCTCATGTTGGTGATGGCAAACGGTATGCAGAAGGGGTTCATCTTCTTGAAGGACTGCAGTGCGCACAGATTTTCACATTGACCATTGCACTTTCCAATCAAATGAGTGCTAGACAGGCTCAGCAGACCCAGCTAGGTGTGTACTGGAGCAATCGCATGTCTCCAACCAGTTCGATCCTGTGCTAATTTTAAAACATCTGAGATGAGCATGGCGGCTGAAAGTAAATCCAGTCAGCTGAATTGGTGCTTGAGTCGCTGTAGTGATGCCACCACAGCACTTCAAGGCTGACTTGACAAGAATGGAAAAGACATTGTCAGGAAACAAACAATGTCTTACTTGCACCTTGTGTACATCGTCTATTTCACCCTGTGTTTAGCATAGGCAAGAGCATGAATGACGGGATGGCATATGAATAGATATGGACAAATGACCTACCTTTAGTGACAAGTCCTCAACAGCTTGTGCAAAGGTTTGCATGCCGCCCATTGCTGTGCCTATCAGAATGCCTGCTCGCATCTTGTCTACATTGTCTATGTGGTCCTTCTCTATCGCTATGCCAGCCGCTTGCAACGCCTACAGCACACAGCAAGCACGTGATGTAACGATGACAAAGACTTATCACACATGCTATGTGATCGTTTTCTATCACTAGGCCAGCAGCTCGTAATGCCTACAGCACATAGCCAGCACATAATGCTATCATGACAATGGTGTTGTGACACATGCTGGCGCAAGTGCTAGGTGTGTATGACCAATCACAACGCCTGCTCGCATCTTGTCTATATGGTCCTTTGCTATTGCTATGCCAGCAGCCTGTAGCGCCTACAGCACACAGCAAACACGTGATGTAATGATGACAAAGACTTATCACACATGCTATGTGATCGTTCTCTATCACTAGGCCAGCAGCTTGAAATGCCTACAGCACAAGGCCAGCACATAATGTTATTATAACCATGGAGTTGTTCCACATGCTGGCGCAAGTGCTAGGTGTGTATGACCAATCACAACGCCTGCTCACATCTTATCTACATTGTCTATATGGTCCTTCTCTATTGCTATGCCAGCAGCCTGTAACGCCTACAGCACACAGCAAACACATGAGGGAACGCATGCACAGCGGCTTGTTTGCTCTCTGAGCTTTGTGCCGTTTGATGCATGCAGCTTGTAATGCCTGCAGTACTCAGCAAGCATATGTCATGCGTGGTGTTGCACGTGCAACAGCAATTTCTGCGGTCTCTGAGCATCTTTCCATTTCATGCATGCAGCTTGAACATCTGCAGCACACAGCAAGCACATGGTCTGCGCACACTTGTGGTTGCATCTGCTCTTTTGCTTTCTCAGCATCTCAACGCGGGATATGGATGCTGAAGCCCATGCAGAGCAGCTTGTCTTAATCTGGCGCTTGTCACCTGCTTGCAACCTGTACCCTACTGTCGCCTATGCAAAACCTGCCTGTAACCTGCCTGTAACCTGCTTGTAACCTGCCTGTGACCTGCTTCTAACCTGCCTGTAACCTGCTTGTAACCTGCCATATACATACAATCTGCATGTAACCTATGAAACCAGTTGACCTGTTGCACAGGACAGAGTTTGACTGCCCAATTTAATCCAATTGCCGTGCAGGATGAGCACTATGCTGACTCTAAGGTATTGCAGACAAATGAAAGCCTGGGTGGCTTATGTGCTGCTATCCAGCATGGAGCCGCATTTGCAATGCAGCAAGGTTTGGGACTAACACATGCTAAGGAATCAGGGCAGCAGCTAACGACATGCCACAGTGCATCGTCAGCGTCATAAGCAGCGCATGCAGAACACTTTGCTCTCTTGAGTAAGAAATACAGCAAAGCTTCATTGTCATGCCGTGGTAACTCACAGGTGCTTGGTGTGTGTTGTCCTAACCCTGATTTGCTTTTAAGGGCATAGAATGCACTGATGCAGATGTGCAGGTACAATCAGACCAGGCTGCACAGTTCAGACTTGTGCAAGCTGAGGCAGAAGTGGCGCCTTCTGGCAGTGTCTTCTGGACACCGCTACTTTATCAGCTATGACAATCCTGTAACTTGCAGCCTGGTGCTATTGCATGGCTGCATGGCGAGCTTTAGCAAAGGTGCTATGATTGTGGTCCAGGCCCTCTCTCGCTGTCAAGAGCATTAATGATATGTGTGCAGATGCACCATGACAAGGCACATGAGCAGCATAAAAGACAGTGGCTAAAGATGGTGACGATGCTCCACCTTTTTGCCTGCGACTATTGTGTACTTGATGACATCGTCAAGCCGTCTCGCCATTTTCTTGTTGATGTACTGGCCAACATCTAGCTCCTTGATCTCGCCGGCAAACTGTGTGCTGTAGGTTGATGCATCCCATTTGTCAATTTTGCTGATGCCACTGTTTCCCTGCACAATTGCAGCACAGATCATTTTGTCAGGTGTCAAACCAAGTGCTGTGGCTTTGTGCATCCCATTTGCCAATTTTGCTGATGCCACTGTCTCCCTGCACAATTACAGCACAGAGTATCTGATCAGGTGTCAAACTAGGTGCTGTAGCTTGGTGCATCCCACTTGTCAATTTGCTGCTCCCACTGTTTCCCTACGCCTATCATGACATCATGACAGGCTCCTATGGTACAGCAAGCCGGCATGTTCAAGTTGAACAGTCAGTTGCCAATGCGTTAGTCAGGGAAGTCTTCTGCACAGCAATACTCTGACGGTCGGTCAAGTATACATGTCGAAAGCACAGATATGTCTTGAATTATTGCACTCATGTGTATTGCACTAAAGCAATGCAGCAGACATTGGCTTTGTGAGACTGCAACAATCAAAGCATGCCGGATCATGCACATGCTGCCTTGTACACAATCAGAAATACCAGCACCAAGGATGTGCTGATTTTGCGCTGATAAAAACACAAGACCATTCTTTCACAAAACGTTGTCGAGTCTGCACTGATCTGTAACAAATTGTCGTTAAATTCTTTGGGATCCTAGGCTATTCATTACACCCATGCCTGTCACTCAAGCTTTTATGTGCTGCCATGCAGAACAAGGCCAGTGGACACTGGTGATCTGCATCTCTGCAGTTGTGAGGGCTGACCTGTAACAAGTTGTCATAGAACTCTTTGGGGTCATGCCCTAGGCTCGTTACCACACCCATGCCTGTCACCACCACTCGGCGTTTGGGCTTAATGTGAGGGTGGGGCTTTGTATGCTGTGGAGCTTCTCCCGCCAACACTTTCAAACGTCTCTGTAATGCCAAACAGGCACTGACAGCAAATGATTGAACAGGCAATGGCCCGTTTTGGTGCAAAATCTAATAGAGCCATTTGTTTCAAGCAGATATGCCCATTCATGACATGATGAAGAGCCAGCAACGCAAATGCCTTGTCAAGTAGCACACTGGTACCAATGCAACAGATGCCATGTTGACAAGGCCGTGTTTGCAGTTGGTCTTGACACCCCTGCTCACAATGCCTTGAATCGTTCAGACTAGCTTGTGCCAGAAGGTCGAAGACCTCACCGTTCGTGACGCTGGCACGCGCTGTGTGTGCCGCTGACAAGGCTGTGATAGCGGTAGGCTACCTGCAACCGACGCACAGCATTTGCAGAGCAGCTTGATGCAGCGCCCATGCATAGGGCGCAGTGACTGCAACACATCGCTTTGAGCCGACGAGAATTGCCGGTGCTGAACCGCAGCTGTAAATCAGTCAGTGTCGGCATTCCGAGGGGCAGCTTGCACCTGCAGCGGGTGCTTGGGTGTGCAGACACTGCCACATGGCTGCAGACTTCGATCTCCCCGGACCCCACGACTCTCAGGTCAAGACAAGACGACGAGCAACTACGACTGCCTATGCACCAAGCGCGCTGACTTTGAAGCAGACACTTCGCGTTGAACGCGCGCCTGGTCAAGTTCGAGCTTATGCAGACCGCAGTGATTAGCAGTGCAGCTGAAAGAAGCCCTGCGTTGATGATGCCATCGAGCTGGCGAGCAGCAGCAAGCAGCAAGCTGATGCGCACGGAGTCGGTTTCAAATTACGCGCTGCATCCACCGACTCCGCACACAATGGCAATGCTGCAATGTCTTTCAACCGTCTGCGTTTCGCGATACGGATGGCACGGGATTGTTTGCGCAGTCCGTGAATTCCAGCCGTGCGCCTCGCACGGACTCACTTGAGACATTGCGCATTGCCTCAGCTAACAGCATGTGCAGCGGAGATCTACGCGCCACGACCCTGTGTGGGAAAATACAGCGCATTCCCCCATCCCAGGTGACCAGTCTTCTTGTTTGGCCAAGGCCTGTAACTCTCCCCCTCAGCCTAACTGATGTCCATAATCACTTGGCAATGAATGTGCTTGGCAACTGCCGCATCTGCAAAGAAAGTTGGCCTCAAACAAAATGCTTTTGGCTGCTATGATAGTGCAAGGTCAAGTGAATGAAGTCAACAATGCAATGCGACAACTCCGCATTTAGATTTCAGTCATCGTGTTTGAATGGTGCGAGAATCAGCTGCATCTCAACGTCTCTTCAGCTTGCTTTACTGCCGTCCCCTTGAGTCAGCAGGATTCGATCGCTTCGCAGACTGCAACGGTTGCATTCCGAGAGTGTTGAGCTTGTCAGCGGTGGTCTTTTCTGGCAGCCGCCGGTAACGTCTCAGCATGGTGCACCGTAGACAAAACCCCCGCCAACGGAAAAGGAATCGCGCTGTTGTCGATGGTGTCTCAGAGCACCATGTCAGCAACGTAGCAAGAGCTGCATTAGCCGCAGGAGCAGTGACTTTGACCGTCTGCGCTCTGCGGCTCACAGTCGGTGCTGTAGGCAGATTTTTTACAGCTCGTTCATCACCCCCACAACCGCCACCGTCATCGCACCCTACTGATCCCTCAACACCATCCGATCCAGGACCTTCATCTCACAAGTCAGCTTCACCTCTCAAGCCGAGCAGCAGAAAACGCCGTGCTGCCACACGGTCATCTGCTGTCAGCACATGTCCTCAGTTGTCCTTCCCCCAAGATGCTAACCCTCAGGCCCTGACAAAGCCTCCACCTTGGCCGCCCAAGACTGCAGTGCCAGCATGCAGCACACCTTCATCGACAATGATGCCAAACCCTGCTCTATCCCCTACCCTGCCCTCAGCTTTGAGTGTTTCACCTGGCAGAAGCACAAGTCTTCTTCGCCCTGCCTTGCTCTCAGCTGCTCCTGCCCTGGGCCATGAAGCCCCTGCCTTGCTCCCAGCAGCCCCTGCCTCACTGTTGACAGCTCCTGTCCTGCCTCCTGTTGCCCCTGCCACAGCCCCTACTGCTCCTGCCCTGGCCCCTGCTGCTCCTGCACTCGACACAGCTGTGTCTGCCTCGCCCTCAGCAGCCCCTGCCGCACTCCTGACAGCCCCTGCCCTCAGCCCTGGTGCCCGTATGTCAGCTCAGCTGGCCCTTAGCCGAGCTTCAGAAGCCTCTGCTGCAGGCCCCTGCCCCTTTACTCTCCATTCCTCGCCCACGGCAGCACCACTGCAGCAGTCTGGCATCAGAAATGTCACCAGTCATCCCCTGCCAGACATGTCTTCTACACTGCCCCAGAATTCTTCCACCAATCCCTGCAGACCAGCATTAGCTCCTCTAGAGAACAGCCCCAACCGTCCTCAGCATGCAGTGCAGCACAAAGTATGTTATACCACTGCTATAGTAGAGCAACCCCAGGCCCAAAAACAGTGTGTATGCGTCAGCTCCTATCAAGATGAGAATGTGCTGCCACACACACAGCCGCCATGCAGACGCACTGCAGCAGATGGCAAGAATAGCTGTATTTCAGATGCTACCACAGCTGTGGCAAGGCCAGCCCACATACAGTTGCATACCTGCGCTCTACCTGAGCCTAAGGTATACAACACAACCTTGTTCATATATCTGTCAGTGGCTGCCAAAAGCAACGACACATCACATGAGGTCATGTTTGCTACTGATTGCCTGGTATGATTGCATCGCCATGCTGCTGCTGCTGAGTGCACCTCTGCACCAAAAGGCTCCAGCCATAAACATGGAATCAGATGCACTGCAGCTTGTGAGTGCTGGCGGTGTGGTGTGGTGTTGTTGTTAACAGTCTGTTGTGATCCAATTCTGCTGATGGCAAAGGCATGTCTTGTGCTGCAGGCTGCATTGCAAGAGCGGAGCCAGTGTGAGGACTGGCAACCTTGCATGAAAAGCGCCAGCATGACTGTTTCACGAAGTAGTACTCAAGCAATTCAAGAGATTGTACCAACGGGCATGGATGGGGTTTGTGAGCTGGACCAATTACAGCAAACACGTCTGATGCAGAGGTGAGATACTGCATACATCTCAGTCAGTGATGACATAAGAGCACGGCACTGCATCCATTGTATCATAAAGTGAATTGATCATCATCAATTGCATGCTTACTGATGGGGTTCTGTGAGCCAGCAAAGTGCACACAGAAGCGATGACCCGCATTTGAACAAATTTCTTTCTGCATGGCATGCTTCAGATCATCCATGGTCTTAGACTACTGGATTGCTGTGTGGCAACTGCATTTGCCAGAATGTTTGCCTGAAACATTATGAATTTTGACAATTGTTTAGTCTATGCGCAATGAACATCTACCGGCAGCACTCGTACAGCGACTGCTGTTGCATCTGCCCATTGCTCAATATCTGATCATATGCTGTGGAATCATGACGCAACAGACATTGTTGCATTGTGCCATTGCTCAAAACTGGTTCAACTGCAGGCAGTATAGCGCCATCCCAAAGGGTCCAATTTGGTGGACATATCATGCGGCAGGGGCATGCTGTGGCATTGGCATGGGGCTGACACGTGTAGTGTGGGGCTAGGTGTGCATAGCTGCTAGCAGAGATAGTCCTGCTGCTACAGACATCATATAGTGTTGTCTCCTTTTACACACTGCATTGATAACACAGGAATCTTTTAGTCAAAGACACCACCTGTCAGAATGCAGTCATTGGTTCCCAGTTGCCTTGTGCTTACATCAAGAATGTCCTTGTCACAAAAAAATTGTACTTGCAGTTTGGGCTGCGGAGAAAGCCCTGCTACTGACACTTGAATTGGAATCAAGCATGTTGTGTCTGGCGTGCTTAGGGTAATTTGTATTAGCACTCAAAGGACTCAGGAAAGAGGCTTTCTGTGCCCTGATGTAGCAGTCTGCTGCTGTGCAACAAAGACTGAACAGACTTCTGAGTTCAGCAGCAGTGTCTGCCCCTTTAGACAGCTTGGCTTGCGGCATTTGTTGGTGTCAGAGAATGTGAATGTCCTCCACATGTACAGCAAGGGTTTCCAATGATGCCTGCCATGATGCCAATAACTTGTCTGCCAGATGTGTTACATGCATACTTCTTTCTTAGCGATGCTGCAAGTGTATTGTAGCAGTGGCCTCTCACAGCTTGCAATCATCACATGAATCCTTGCAATACTCAGCACATAGTCACATTAGTCAACGTGCACAGCAAATCATGCTCCCATCAGCACAAAGTTGATTGTGAGTCCATGCACCCAGTCTCGACGGCTAGTTGTGGTTTGCAAGATGGTGTGTGAACAGGTTCCACAATTTCGAAAGGATAGCATTCGTTTCTTAGAATTAGGTCTCCAGTGTCGAAGCTGAAATTACCCTCGACCTGTCAGCATATGCATATCAAGGTATGCACTGCTACATGCCTGCCAATGCGATAATGTTGGGCCCACAAAGCTCGAAAACACACCTCGATGCTGAGCAGTCATGAACAGGTACAAACATAGCAAAAGCAGCTTTCACAGCTGGTTTTGCAACTGTCGTGTGCTGTCCAGTACTGTTTCATGCAAAGGCTTTGCTGCAAACTCAAGGCAGCAGAATCAAAATTGTCACATTGCAGTGAAAGAGTATCAAGTCAATGATGCTGTCAGGCTAATCAAACTTGTGCCATTTATGCCTCTTGTGACCTGACGGTGGGAAGTGCTGTGAGACATACTCAGCATCTAGCTTCTGCCATTCCTGCAAGCAACACAGTCATCAGCAAAAGCAGGTAACTTATCTGCTTCAGTGTCGCACCTGGCTGTGTATAGTCACAAGTAGCTACCATACACCGTGTGTCAGATTATGCATTCTCACGGGCATCATATGCATCAATGCATACATCAACATGCCAACAGGATAAGCGAGATTGACAAGATATAGAGATGTGCACACTTGATGTCTGGTCACTTCTCAGCAGCTTCAACTGCATTCAGACTGGCTTAACAGGTAATGACCAAAGTGTGACAATCTGCAAGCAACATGTACAGACTGACGCGTTACAGGGCGCACCTGTAGCCACTCAGCCAGATGCTCAGCTTCTCGGTAGGCGCTGAGTCTGTGAGTCATCTCAGCTGAGCTGAGGTACTGGTGCTTGACAGCTTGCTCAGCTGGAGAGCCCTGCACTACCAGACTCAAACTCAAATCTTGAAAATGTCTTGCATGACTATCAGTTCTGTCATTATCTGTGACATGCTTGCTGTCTTTGTGCTGACACGCGTCTCTTGATAACAGCATATCGAGATAAAAATCACAGAAATGATAGAGCATGCAGCACTGTTTGAAGGGTCAATGCTGCTACACAGAGCATTAAGGAAAAGCTTGAATGAAGAAGAAAGCCTGTCTCTGGCAGCTGGAAATACAATTTGACACTACAGCGGCGTGACGTACCCACTGGAACACTTCTTGTGAGCCTTGTTCATTACCTGCACAGGGAGCAGATGTGCTTCTGTGTTGAAAACTTACTGGTCTAGTGGGAACCTGATGTGTGAACAGCATGATGTCCACACTGAGTGACTGTGTACGTCATGCTTTCTGCACTGAAATATTGTGTACATCACACTGTAAATACTGAGAAAAGCAAAGCCGTCCTGTCTATGTGGGTACCTGAACAGGGAGTGGATGCGCTTCTGTATTGAAGACCCATTGGTCTAATGGAAACCTAGGACTTACGCTTGGGTCCAGCAGCAGGTACAGGTACTTCAGAGCTTCTCCTGTCCAGAAAGACTCCATCTTGTCCCTTACTGGAGGCGGCACCTGCAGGAGTCACGGCATTGGTAGCTTGTGGCTCTGTAGCACCTATCACTTTGTGGCCTATCAACACCCACTGGTCTAGTGGGTGCCTGAGGGTGGGAGCGGGGTCCAGAAGGAGGTATTTCAGAGCTTGTCCTGTCCAGAAAGAGTCCATGTTGTCCCTTGCTGGTGGCGACACCCACCAAAATCAGCACCTAAGGGTTTGTAGAATGATGTCTTCTTGTTGGGCCACGTGACGTAACGATGCTCTTGTGGTAAAGACGATGCAACCATTTACCAGTCACTGTGTTCTGACTGCAGTGGTTTGGCTTCTGAGAAAAGCCAGGACTTAGGCCACACATAGCTATCTGCCATAATTGCTCATGCAAGCATTAGGGACGAGACATTGAGGAGGATTGCTGCCAACTCATGCAAGCATTAGAGGCAAAACAGAACTCAGGGAACGTACTGTCAAGACGCTATCCAGGTTGGTGTACCCGCCAGTGCTGACTCTACTGAACTTCTCAAAAGCTCTGAAAATGTGCCAACCCCACTCCTGATACTGCGGATCTCCAGTGATTTGATGCAGCACAAACAGAGACTCGACAGTCTCAGGCCTCAGCAAATTGTGGGAGTCCTGCAGCAGCCATACTAGGCACTCACTTCTGGTGCGCAAAATGGTTCAGCATTTGCATAATCGAGTGAATTGTTTTTAAAGCCTCTTACAACGTGCCAGCCCAAATGTTGATATTGGGGTTGGCTGTGACTTGGTGCAGCACATCAAGAGGATGCACTGTCTCTGGCCGTAGCAACGCTGAATGCTGTGCTATCCATGCTTTGCAACAAATTGTACACGTCCAACTAGCTCCATAGATTTGCCTGTATGATGTGATGTTGCCTCCTACCTGTCGCGTAATTATGAAGTCTGCATCAAATGAGTCACATCCAAACAGTCTTCATGAATGTGCCAGTACGATGTGATGTAGACGGATACATGACCAAACAGTCCTGCAGCGACTGCCTGTGACTTGATAATGAGTCATACCTGCCGCTTGACCATGAAGTCACCTCCCCCTATGTCCATGTGATGCTGCTTGGGGTAGTCATCACCCTTGTCATGCTGGGTGAAGAAGACGATTTCCGGAGCCAACCCTACTGGAATCCTCCGGTACATCTCATAACATGTCAACATCAACTCTTCAGCCAGCTCTAAGTCGTTGAGATCATCTTGAGCGCCTGTGTTGATTCCATGGAAATGACCCAGCGCCAACAATCCTGCAAAAACCTGTGATTTAGAGAACGAAGTTTATAAAATCTGCTTTACAAAGTCGTCTTGTGGCATGTCAACAACAACTCTTCAGCAAGCTTTATGTCGTTGAGATCATCTTGAGCGCCGGTGTTGACTCCATGGAAGTGACCCAGAGCCAACAATCCTGCAAACTTAGCAGTAAATCATGTAGAAAATGGAGTTTAGCTGTAGTTTGCAAAAGGAAACTCATGTATTGAGCAAAGAATTCATTTGGAACATTGTAAAAGAATTGGTTGCTGCTAAGTCATTGAGATCATCTTGAGCGCCTGTCTTGACTCCATGCAAGTGGCGCAGAGCAAGCAGACCTAATCCAGAAAGAGCTTCAATGATTTAACAATTCTTGCCAGCGAGCAGTGTTTGCCATCACTGCTTTTGCTGCTGATGTGTCAAACACAGCAGAGAAGGAAACAGGCACAGTGATGAATTGGACTTTGCCCTATGTCTGCCTCTGAAATTTACATGTCTAAACTCTGCCCTTGGATGTTGCAGTAAGCAGACAGCAACGTACCATTAACATGTCTGCACAATGCCTCACATCGTACCTGGCAGGAAGCAGACCAAGTGGTCCATCTTAGGTTCAGGGTTGCCTTTGTGGCGTCGCCGCTCTGCAATGTAGGTCAGCCCCTCAGCAGCAGGGCTAGTGCGCATCACCAGCAACTGCCTTATCCCCTTCATGGACCTCTTATACTGCCTGCACGTCAATAGTGCGCACGTGTCCGAGAACAGATAATGTATACATGGGTTGCATTTGAGAGTGCTCTCTTCTGTCTTGATGTCCAACAGCATCATTAACTTTGGATTTTGCAACAGCAGCTCACAATGTAGCTAAGAGCGTCACAATGACCTACAGCTGCAGGGCTGGTGCGCGTCACCAGCAACTGCCATACGCCCTTCATGGATCTCTTATACTGCCTCCACGTCAATAGTGCGCAATTTGATGAGTACAGAGTCATGGAATAGCTTGGCCGCGACTGGGAGTGTTAGATTCTGTCTTGATGTCTAACATCATGAACATTTCTTTGTGTATTGCAAAAACAGCTTACGATAGCCTCAGCAGTGGGGATGGTACGCATCACCAGCAACTGCCTCACACCCTTCTTTGACAACTTGTACTGCCTGCACATCGACAATATAGGTAGCACATCAATTGAATGCCATATGCTATGTAGTTCAGAGCTGTGGCAAAGGTGCAACAACTGCCTCACACCCTTCTTTGACCTCTAGTACTGTGTGCATGGCAACAGCACGTGTATGCTGCAGCAGAGAAGAGCCCATGCTAAGGACCTCACAAGAGCTGTCACAATGGCCTCAGCAGCAGGGCTGGTGCGCATTGCCAGCAACCGCCTCACGCCCTTCATGGACCTCTTATATCGCCTGCACACCCAACATACAGTGAACACACATCACAGCACCAAGGCATGGCTTGCTCCCTCAGGCAGGAATTGCAGGTGAGGCCAGATGCAACATCAACATTCAGGAGCACTGTCAAGAATCTGTACAAGCACCTTGCCCTAAAAATCAGCAAGGCAGCAATGTTGCCCAGGTGCAGTCAAGCCTGAGCTGTTGCACAGGTGATGTAGGCTTACTTGAGCAAGGCGACATCTGAGTTGCCAGTCGAAATCCAGTGCTTCAGCAGGTACTCACAGTAGCTGTGTGAGACCTGAACATGTACTAGGCCTGTCCTACAAAGACAGCAGTGCTGCACAGGTTCCTTTGGATAGGCGATTGTGGCTTACTTCAGCAAGGCGCTATCTGTCTTGCCAGTCAGAATCCAGTGCTTCAGCAGGTACTCATAGTAGCTGTCCCCTCTCGAGCCTAGGCTGAGTTTGTCCCCATGCACATCCCCTGAGTGAGGGTTCACCCAGATGGGGCAGACCCCTTGCTCGCAGTTGCCGCTCTTGCCTACTTTGGCGACCACTTCACGTGCCAATTTTCCAAGATCGCTGTGCCCTGCAATTGCATGAAATGAATGTAACATAACCTTCATAGCTGTGCTGTGTGCCCTCCTGCACTGATGATGATTGACTCTGGACACCTAAATTGTTGTCTTCTGTGAAATGTGCATGGCAACACTCATCGCAGTCAGCAAAGGGTTTGTACATACAAACTGTTCCGTTGAGCAACTCTAGCAGGACATGCTTGGACTCATTTGTCATTGCGGCTTGTGCAGTCTCAAAGTGATGATCTCAACTGACCCTGAAGGGTTCTTGACTTACCCATCGCTGCTCCAAGAGTGGCATATTCCAGGGTCAGGCTAGTTACTTCTGACAGGGAAGAAGAGGAGCTCCATTTCGGTGGTGAGCCCTTGAGCTGTTGTAGATTCACATCTGACC
Organism: Trebouxia sp. TZW2008; assembly: GCA_002118135.1. Lineage (NCBI taxonomy): Eukaryota > Viridiplantae > Chlorophyta > Trebouxiophyceae > Trebouxiales > Trebouxiaceae > Trebouxia > Trebouxia sp. TZW2008. The sequence continues at coordinate 46,994 of BDIU01000116.1, forward strand.
AAGGGATGCCTGCAGCACAGCAATGTCATTGAGGTAACACAACATGTTCTTCAGGTGACAACTGCAACTGGTCAAAATCAACTCTTTATGTCCGGCAGTAATAGTGACAATAACAATAACATCCTTAGCAATGACAACAACCATGATTGGGCTGTCAACAGTACTCAATGGTCATGGTAATGACAACACAACGACAGTGCCCTTGACATTGACGACTGTACCAGTTGTCAGTTGTGGCCATGATGACATTGGTAGTGACACTCACCTGATGGGGACTGGAAGGCGGGGGTCATGCGCATGCCCAGCTCAACAGACTTATACAAGAAGGCTCGGTCACCTCCTGTCAAGTAAAAGGCTGACAGCAGCCCGCCCAGGATCCTGATAGTTGTCTCAAACAGGTTTACAGTTGTGTCCTGCACAGCAATTGCATTTTCATTGGATGGGTGTCTCAAACAGGTTCACTGCTGTCTTCTGCACAACACAGCGTCGTCACGGTGAGATACAAGGCTGACAGCAGCCCACGCAGGATCCTGATAGTCGTCTCGAACAGGTTCAATGTCATGTCCTGCGCGGTTATACAAGCTCTTGCTGAGTCTGCATGCTGCATTTGATTGCCTGCAGCCCAGTAAGCGCCGACATAGCATGCGCAAGAGCTGGCTGTTGCCTTCTGACCAGCATCTCAAAGCAACAACCACATGTGCTCATCATGCAAGCAATGGAAAGGGTGTCATCACATCTGTCAGTACTCTGTCGTCTGGGCACACCTGATCAAGGACAAGGTTACGGGCCACCCAAACCCTAGCCTCCGCCAGCTCTTCTTCTAACCCCATCATGTGCAGGGTATCCAGGGAGTCCACAAGGGTGAGGCCCAGGCCAAACCAGCGGTGACTAGCATGGGACAGGGGCAGTAACTCATCCTCACCCCAGGCATAGGTTCTGTAGCCTTTCCAGGCCCACTGCATACCTTCCTTAACCTTCTGCTGCCTTTCTGCTGTGTCTGTGATGCAGCCCAGCTCATCACCTGCAGCAGTCGAAGTCAGTTGCCCTGACAGCACAAAATGGAAGACCTGGGCAGCTTAGCTCTTCACCTTCAACAAAGGCAGTCATTTGCTCCAACAGCCAAGCTACGCAAAGACTGATCATTGCAGGCACGGAAGCCTGCAGTCAGACCAATGCCAGCAGCCTGCAGTCTGTACCCTGGCTGTGGAGTAGGATCAAATTGAAAACGCTGGGCACAACTATTGCTGACGCCAGCGAAAGCACCTCTTGGCGAACTTATGCCTCCTAGCAATGCCAATGTGACATGAGAGTGGGCACAACTATTGCTGACGCCAGCGCAAGCGCATCGTTGCAAACTTATGCCTCCTAGCAATGCCAACGTGACGTGGGAGTGAGCACAGCTATTGCTGACGCCAACGCAAGCAACACCTTGCAAACTTATGCCTCCTAGCAATGCCAATGTGACACAAGAATATACAGCAACTCTGCTATGGGCACCAGAACAGCATTGCACTTCTTTGCATGTGTCCAGGATTGCACAACTTTACACAGCAAAACCAGGTCATAGTACAACACGCAAAACAAAAGGACTGTGCAAGCTCAGAAGTACCTCTATGGCAAGCGTCCAAGCCTTCACAGATGCCAGCCATGCGACAGCGCACACTGTCATCCAGCAAGGGAGCATCTGTGTTGACTGCTGGGCTCAGCAACCTTGCCTCTTCTGCCTTGACCTCAGACGCACCAACAGCATGGCCAGCTGTAGCAGCATCATCCACTGCTGCACTGCAAAACATGCACTGTTTTGCGAATGCAAGCTCGGCGTGAAGAGTGAGGATATGGTGTACAGCTGAAACCCAGTCAGCAACTAAAGATCTGCGCTACACAGACTGCACGAGAAGAACGTGGTTTTCTCCATCACCAACATTTATCACTGAGCGAAGTGTGGAAAGCCATGGCTGCAAACTATAACCATGTTCAAAGGCGAGGCAGAAAGCTCTGGAACTGAAGCTGCAACGACAGGACATGGCCTACACCTGCTCAATATACTGGTTTATTTGAACTGCAACAAGCTTCGTCAGTGTTCATTCCTATTGATATACCAAACACTATTTAAGTCACTTCAACTCCTTTTGATGTTGTGCTGCTTACTTGCAGCCAATCCAGAATAAGATCGGCAGTGTTACAAGACACGCCACAATCAGACAGGCAAACACATGAGGCGATATACCTGCCTTGAGCTGACTTCTTGCTGCCTGACTGCTCATCCTGCAGGGACTCATCTTTGTCATGGGGCTGATCCTGCTTGTCATGGGGTTGATCCTTGTCAAGGGCCCTGACAGCATCAAGCTCAGCACCTGTTGCCTTGATGCTGTGGCCCTTGACTTGATGCAACTGCACAGCCATGCTCAGCTTTGAGACAGTGAAACATCATGCTCTTCATTTTAGTGATCCATACCGTTAAGATACTTGCGTATTGGGTATTGCGTGTTTGCTCCAATGTGTTGTGTGTTTCACACTTTGCACTGCATCACAGTGATGCGTACTTTTAGATACAAATTGCGCATAACATTTTGCTTGTCGAGTATTTCATATGGTGACTCACTGCTTTGAAATGTTTCATCCTGCGCTGAGGACTAACTGCAGCAGTGTGCCAGGCATTTGTTGGCAGTCAAGACTATTATGCTAGCAATATGATGAATACATGGTGTAGTAACTTTCACCTGTGAGGACACTCGATGTCAGGACATTCTTGATGTAAGGACAACGCAGTTCGGAACCAAGCGCTGCATTCTTATTGCAATTATTCCCCTGAGTAAAGACGATTTGATATAAGGATAAATGTCCTGGTGACGAAAGCAGTCGTCACCAAGAGAAGTCACTGTGATGCAGACGGTCATAGCTCAGTCAGTCCCGTGCAGCACTGGCAGGCGGCAGCAGAATGCACACCAAAACCAATTTGGGTGGCCAGGGAAAGCTTGGCTTCAGATGAGCCAAGGCGTTGCCCTGTCAACCCGTTACATACATCAACCTTCTTTGCGTTCTCCCAAAGCTAGACTTCCCTAAGCTAGCTTGAACCTGCGACCTAACCTTTTCTTACGTCCAGCACGGTTTGCCGAGCGGCAGGCACAGGCGTCCAGAAACACTGAACAAAAGGGGTTGTGCATCAAGTGTCAACGAGCGCCTTTCGTAGGCTATCAAGCGTTGAGATACCTCAACATGGGCAAATCATGGCATGAATTGATGCATGGCCAAAGCAGCAATGCCTGAGACTGTTTATGGTGTAGACCCATATTACCTGACTGCTTACTCCCTCTTTGATGAGTGTCTTTGGCTCTGCAGACTCTGCTCTACGGCGTCGCAACTGCTTGACAGCATCATCCTTTCTGGTGAAGCGCTCACGAAGGGCCTTGACTTCATCCACGGCAATCTTCAATTTTGCCGCTAGGTTCACAGCTTTGTCCTTGTGCTGCAGGTACAAGACTGTGTTGGGCTGTGCAGACGCTTCTATCATGACTGCTGACACATTATTGGACACTGAGCAGTGTTTTGCCTGATGCTGCATGCATAGAAGTCATTGCTGCCAGAAACACAGCTTGAATATGCTGCAGGTATCTCATTGCTCAGTCTGCTTATGCCCATTGTGTCTTCTGTTTCTTCTCTGTCTGTCATGAGCAAGGGCTCAATTGGTATGCTTACAGCTAATCTTAGTCGAAGCTGCTTATTCTCAGACGATCGCAGTTGGAGTAAGCACAACCCTTGTTCTATGGCCATTCCTCATGCTCTACAGTTGACAAAGATACATTGCAATGAGTCGGGGCACATAGTGCATCATATTGGTTGCAGCCATGCTTGTGTTTCACTGGAATACGCAAGCCGGCATGCTACAGATTGCGTTGATGCTAGCTAGCTTTTGAGCTGCAAGTGAAAGCATACCTGTTGGACTTGGGTTTTCAGGGATTCTATCTCCTGCTCAAGCAAGGCCATCTGCAGTCACACGCAGCAATCATGTGTCAGCTTAAAGCATGCAGCTATCACAAAGGTTCTGCAAGGTGAGGCCACAACAAGAAATCCGCATGTCCTGCCAGCAACTTCATTGTGAACTCTGCAAGACACAAAGAAAGAGGAAAGGTGGATGAAGTTGTTGGCCTGTAGATCAACAGTCCTGACAGCAGCTGCAACGTCTGCTGTATCAGAAAGCAGGTTCAAGCATCTGACCTTGTCCAAACTAGTCTTGCCAACAGGCTGCGCTTTCTCTCCCACAAGGAAAAGGGAAAACAAGCAAGAAGGATGCAGCAACTGGACTGATCATCAACAGTTCCATCAACAGCTGAGTCATGTGGTCCACAAGGACTGGCAAAATCACAGCAGGTGAAGAAGCTGACCAATTCAACAGTCTTGTCAGCAGCTGCGCGATATAGTCCAAAGTGTAGGTCATGGCTGCTGTTATAACGCAAAGATACAGCGCAAAAAGATAAAAAAAAGGAAGGATGAAGGAATTACCCTTCACCAAGACAAAGGGAGAATGGAAAAGGGAATCAGCAGGGTGAAGCATCTCACCTGTTCATCAACTGTCTTGTCAGCAGCTGCACCATCAAGTTCAAGGCGTAGGTCATGGCTGCTGTTGTACCGTGCTTGGACCAGCAGGTCTGTCATGTTTTGCAGCCTGCTGGTCAACAGGTCCACTTGCTGGCGAGTGTCTGCTACGTCGTCCTGTGCAGCACCCAACATACTCAGGATATCAAGCTTAAAGGGCAGGCCATGAGTGCTGTTATAGCGTGCTGTTACCAGCAGGTCTGTCATGTTTTGAAGCCTGCTGGTCAGTAGGTCCACTTGCTGGCGAGTGTCTGCTACATCATCCTGTGCAGCACACAACAGGCTCAGAATCTCAAGCTCAAAGATGAGGGCATGGCTGCTGTTGTAGCGTGCTTGTACCAGCACTTCTGTCATGTTTTGCAGTCCTGCTAGTCAGTAGGTCCACTTGCTGGCGAGTGTCTGCTACATCGTCTCGTGCAGTACACAGTAAGCTCAGAATCTCAAGCTCAAGGGTCAAGTCATGGCTACTGATACAACGCACTTAGACCAGCAGGTCTGCCATGTTTTGCAGCCTGCTGGTCAGAAGGTCCACTTGCTGGCGAGTCTCTGATACATCATCCTCTGCAGCACACAGCATGCTCAGAATCTCAAGCTCAAAGATTAGGACATGGCCGTTGTTGTAGCGTGCTTGGACCAGCAGTTCTGTCATGTCCTGCAGCCTGCTGGTCACTAGGTGCGTCTGCTGGCGAGTGTCTTTTACAACATCCTGTGCAGCACAAAGTCCTACTGATGTCATGATCTTGATGTTGAGATGTGCGTAGGCTTGCTATGCATCAGAGATGGACCACATTTTGGCCTTGACTAGTCTGGGGTCCATGCACCATAGAATGAGTGCGGACCTCGGGAACATTTGATGTACTAAGCTCAATTTGGTGCCTTTGTCATCAAAGCAGGTGCAGTGAGGTCCTGCACCAATCGACACTTGCAAACATCAGACGCAGCACATTGCTTCAAGACGGCCTCCTGCCAGCAGCTGTCTGCATGCTAGTTCATTCTGGAGACATCACAAGGAGCACGCAGCCAGAAAAAGGCATGAAGTCATAGAGGGAGCATTTGCTGCAGCTTGCAAATGCTGCATCACAAATGCAATACAGAAAGCTGGAAGGACACGGCAGTCTCTCCTCAGGAACTGTTAATTTTTGACAACAGACTGCGGCATGTGGTTGCACGTTGTGGTTACATCCTCGCTGGTTTCAAAACAACTGAGGCAAGAGAAAATAAGGTTGACAAAATGTACCTGCAGCTGCATTTGATGCCGCAATGCAGGCTCCAGTTCTCCAAGCGTCTGTGTCTTGTCATGCTCTATACGCTGTATCTGTACATCTGCCCCAGTCAGTGAGCCAATGTTGATGGTCTCCTGCCATGGGGATGCTGATGCTGTTTCTGGTTCTACACTATGATTGGCTACCAGCAAAGCCACAACACTGCGCAAGACATGTGTCATGTTTGCTGAACTACTTTGAAATCAAGCCTACTCACGGACACAGGTCAAGCAGTGGCGTTATGGAAATGCAGTGCAAAGCCTTTCGTCAGGCGCTGTAGCCATCTCAGTGCCAGACACGCAATCTCACAAGTGCAGGCCAAGCAGTGATAATATTGCAGGACACTGCAGAGTTCTCTGTCACAGACTGACATTGTCATCACAACAGCTTGTAGCTGTCATGATGCACACACTGCATGTAATTTAAAGAGTTGCACAGATGCAGACCATACAAGCAGCAGCAATATTAGCAAGTGCATACAGGTTGCGAGGCTGCACTTACGCTGAACACACAAGAAGCAGCAATGCTAGCAAGCATAGCTCCACTGCACTGATCTGCTGTATAGCAAGTCTTGCTCTGTGGAACAGGCCCTGCAATTTTGCACAGAGTGAAACACACTTGATCAGCATGTTCTGCATGTGTTGCATAACCAGATCAACCCAAAGCACAAATGCTTGCAATAGCTCCAGGAACAGTTTGAAGTACCTGCTCTTGCTTAGCTTCTTTGCTGTAATCATTTAATCCTGAGTGCTGCCTGCTTGGAAGATCTAGTGTCGACCCTACGCTCAACACCAAGTCAAGACTAGCACTTTCCAAGTCAAGCAAGGGTCAGTATTTAACAAACGCCGATCTTGAGGTTTTGAAGCTCAATCACACCTGCTGAGCGAAGCATGGACTTTTCAGCTGCAGCCCTGCGGTTGGCAGCCCTGCGAACCTTATGCACCTTGACTGATGGCCGCTTGCAGTCTGCTCACTTCTGGCGATGTCTCATACGCTCGGGGGAAAATTTGCACTGTGGAGCTTTTAGGACGGCAAATGCCAAACATTTTCTGTGATCACAAGAGCTGGCGCGAGAAGTTGATGCATGCTCTGATCAGCATGTGCCGCCACCAGCGCGGAGACAAAGCTGCCGGTGCTTAGGCTCGTTCAATCACGACCGGTACTTCACTCGACGATTGCACTAAAGTGTTGCTCCCGTTGTTGGTTGCAGTTCTAGCGGTGTTTAACTTGCGAAAGTTGTCTTGCTGATTCATCTTCTAACACCTTGTCCAAGGTCACTCAGCCAATGTCGCCTGACTGCATTCCCGTACTGTATAAGCCCAGCACCCTGACGCTGTCTTGATGCTCTAGCCCATGCACGAAGTGCGAAAAGCCCTCGCAGATTTGCCTCCAGCAGGCTTGACACAGCAAGCGTGCTTGTACTAAGGCTGTAAAGGCCGCTCTCGTCCCTCTCGCAGGCTTTCGGAACATCGTTCGCACCATGCCACGTAAGTTTGCCGACGTCAGAGTCATACCAGGGGAAGAAGTACCCGGTGAGTGGCTTGCAGAGGCCCAGCAGCAAGCCGCATGTAGTCACCATGCCCAGCATGCACTCCATTTCATTTTGGTGTGCAGTCAAAGAGCTGGTGGAGGTGTACGTGGCAAACATCACAGGCTCACAAGCAAACCAGCTGGTCAGCAGCTTGTCTGATGTCATATTTCGTGTCACTAGGAGACGCCATCCAGTGACTCCATCTCTTGCCTACAGTGTAGGTCAAGTCCTTGGGACAGATAGCCCCTTTGGGCAGTCTTGATCACCTTAAGCGTGTCAGGTACAAAGCATCCAAGAGTCCCATCTCCATTGGCAGAACTTGCACGTAGACATTGCACAAGAGACCAAAACATGTACAAAATCATTGCGCAAGCTTTCTCTATTGTACAGCATGAACTGTACATTCAATACATTCTACAAGGATCTTATATACAGAACAGCAAGGGTGTTGGCGCTCCACTGTAGAACGATTGCTGTCTCACAGAAAGGCCATCACTGGGTCCACAGCTCAGCTCCAAGTCATCCTATGTCCAGCGGCAGCAGCAGCACACACAGCTCTCGAGCTTGAGCCTGTAGGAGAGCATGACGCTCCTGAGACTACGCAGAGCCAACCTATCGCTATGCCGCATCAACTTGCATGCTTGCCAGACGCAATCAAGCAGCTGGTGCAGGAGCATGGCTTGCAGGTGCACGCTGTGCAGGTACAGCATTCTTCCCTTTATCAATTGTTATTTACTGCACATCAGGCTGATCACCATCTGTAATGCGCCTAGCATTGTGATGATGTTCTGTCCACATGGGTGGTACATCAACAAAGCATTTCAGACAGACATCTTGTCAGCAAGCGTGCATGGTGGAATTCAATCAAAGGCTCCTCTCTAGCTCTGGGTGTCTTGGCGGCTGTCAGCAGGTGCTTGCCTGGTGAACAAGGCATGTCTCATGCAAAAGCAAATGCTCGCATCCATCAAAGTTGTCGACAAGTGTTGGGGTCCTGCCCAAGAATGCCTCTGCATGATGTTTTCGAGATGCACTGCCCAGCATCGCCTTTCCTGAGCTTCTGTAGGGTGATGTCTTTGCAGCATTTGGCTGGCACTTTCATTTTTGCTTAGGTGCATGGAGACCCCAAAACCCTGCATGATGCCATGGTGACCCACATCCAAGTTTGTTTTCAGCCACTTTTGCCATTGTGTGGTCTTCACAGCTGACAAATGATGCTTGACTTACTATTCAGGCGCCCAAGAATGCTCCAGCAAATTTGCTTGACAAGCCTAATGATTAAGATGCGTGTCCAATTCGCTGACCCTGAGCTTTGCTGCTGCTGTCCTCAAGGTCCTGGCAGCTGTCACTTGATGGTTGGCATGTGTTTCAGGCGTCCAAGAATGCCCCAGCGCCAAGGGACCAATGCAGAGACTGAAATAACATCTATTCTTCTACAGGCGCAAGCCTGAGCCGACTGCAAGGTCTTGGCTGCTGTCAGCTGATGCTTGGCTTACTGTTAGGTGCCAAAGAATGCTCCAGCGTCAAGGGACCAATGGAGAGACTGGAACCAGACCTGGCCCATTTCATGGCGGAAACCTGAGCTGACTGCAGTGACAGCTGCAACAGCAGCAGCACAAGCAGTGGCGTCTCAAGAGAAGGCTCAGATGCACATATGGATGAACAGAGCCTACAGCCTTGCTGATGCAGATCACAGCTCCGGAGCTGTATGCAATGCTGCCCTCATTGTGGATCCTCAGAATGGTATGGACATTGCCTTTGGCCGACAAACCCACAGACATGCTGGCTGATGCATCAGGCTGCACTGACAATTGCACACAATTCTAGCGCTTTTATTTGCAGCCGCAAGGCTTTGGGGGCTGTCCATCTGGTCATGGTCTCTTTGGTGCAAACTGATGCACCAGCCAGCATGTCTGTATCCTCAAAGGTCAAAGTCATACACGTGCCGGCTCTTGCATAATCATGCACTGACATTTGCACGCTTGCATGGACCTAGCCTACAGCCTTGCTGTTGCAAGTCAAGTCAAACAGTGGGGCGGTGTGCAATGCTGTCGTCATTGTGGATCCTCAGTCTAGTGTATATTCTGCCCTCACCCCACAAAGCATAGACAGGCGTTTGATGCTTGAGGCCTAGGTAAGAATTGCACACGTTGCATGGACAGAGCCATACCCTTGCTGTCGCAAGTCAGCTCTGGAGCTCTGTGCAATGCTGCCCGCGTTGTGGATGCTAAGACTGAAATCAAGACTGCCCTCAGCCAGTGCAATTGTTTACTTTTCTGTCGGCAGATGGTACCACACTGAAAGCTGCACACAGACCCAGCTCTTTCATCCGCAATCGCAAGGCTATGGATTGTGTCCATGCTGATCTGTACTTGTTGCTGCTGCCTTGTGTTTCAAGCCGTCATGTCTGCAAAAGCTGAAGTTGAAGACATGCCGGTACATGTATCAGGACGCAACCATAATTGCATGCCTTCATGGACAGAAACCACAGCCTTGTCACAGCAAATCAATTTGTTGTGATGGTGTGCAATACTGTTGACACTGTGGCTTTTGAACTAGTGCAAGCCTTTAACCGTGTTATACACATGCCAGTTCATGCATGGGTTCGCGCTGACCTGTTTGTAACTTGAAAGGTTGCAGACATGTTGACAACTCATGAGGCTGCTCTGAAATTTGCATGGCTGCATGGACAGAACCTACAGCTTGTTGCTGCAACGCTACAGCGCTAGGAGTGCTGCACAATGCTGCTGCCATTGTGAATGACAGTTCCGGTGTGGAGCACTGTCAGCCACTGAATTCATACGCATGTCTGCTGATGCATCAGATCGCACTGACAACCGCACTCATGGACGGACAGAACCTGCAAACATGTTGTTGCAAGTCAAAGGTCTGGGGCTGTGTAGAATGCCCCGCCATTGTGGCTTCCACACTGGTGCAAGCACTGCCCATCGCCTATGAAGCTACACACATGTTACTGACTGGTGCCTCATGCCATGCTGACCATTGCTGTGTTGTGCTCTTGACTGCATGCTGCAGGCATTGCAAATTGTGCAGGCTGCAGTGCATTGCTTCTGAACCCCTGCAGCATGCACACTGCCAGTGATACGTATCCAGCCTATGACCCCTGAGCTGAATTCTCCATGTACTGACTGCAACATTGGCACAGCTGCCTGTGCCTCATTATGGCATGCACATATTGAAGCTGCCAATAATCATGTGTGTGCCTGGTTGGTTCTGCAGATTTGTGTATGTGGCACAAGCGCCTTTTCAGCTTTGTTAGCTGACAAAAGAGTTGAGCAAGCATGCCAAGTGGACTTGCCTGCTTCTGCAGGTACTGTGATAGCTGAAGGGCAAGACAAGACGCATCAACATCCCCTGGGTCATGCAATCATGGTTGCAATTGAAGCGGCTGCAGCCAGAGACTGTCAGTTATGGCCTATCAAAAGCAAAGACATAGCATCTGACAGCAAAGTCTTGATTCCAGACGTAACAACAGTAATTGAGAAAGCAGCCATGCAAGCAAACAAGGACGTCACCTTGGAGAAATGTACCATTGCAAATATGGCTGCCTGCCATGATTCAGAGGTCAAATCTAGTGACAGCATCCCAAACAGGGATGGCATTGTTAGCAATGAAGCACAGGCATCATCAGCAGTGACAAGGGGTATGTCACATGGGCAGCCTGACGCACACAGTGATCTTGTACAAGCCGAAGACCGTGCAGGTGAGTCATCAGCATATGTGTTACAATCAAAAGCGTGCTTGGCTTCAAACCCATGCAAACACATCTGGAGTATCATTTGTCCAGCCTGAACCAAAAGTTGTGATTGTCTTGAGAGGCGCATGCTCTGCGTCTATATACGACGAAACCAATGGACTTGATATGCACTTGCTGCTTTGCAGAAAAGAGGCAGCGGATTGATAGTGCTGAGACGATGGCTGACTCATCGATTGGCGGCATCAGCCATGATGGGATCAAGGAAGCAGCATGCATGCAATCACCAGTACAACAACAGGACAGCAGTCATGGCAGTACAAACAAGTAAGAGTCTTTTAAGACCATCACTCGTCTGCTGTGGCATGTTGTCTGTCCATGATGTCAAAGAGACTCAAAGACGCAGTCCGCAGCATTAGTTAACAGATTCAGTCCCTAGCATGATGGTGCTCTGCTATCGCTGCATAGCAATTTGCTGTAAGCATGATGACTATACACTCTTTATTTCAATCACCTATTTCTGTCGTGAGGGTTCTACTTGTATAGGCTTTGATAGCTACATTGTGCGAACGCCATGGGCAATATGTGCGGCACCTCTTGCATGGTTGCAGGTCTTATCTGTGCACATATTTTAGTAGCTGTGTCATCCAACAGCCATGTCCCACGTGTTTGTTATCTGTCTCAACGATGCAGAAGGTACATGAGCACAGGAGTGGACATATGTGATGTAAGCATGATGTAGACGGCCTGGTTTATTGGCAACAAGTATTTCTGTTGTGCAGGTCTTACCTGTGCACAGGCTTTGACTGCTATGTTGTGGAGGAGCCATGTGCAATGTGCGCAATGGCTGCAACACATGCACGTCTGCGGAGGGTTTGCTACAGCATAGCAGATAGGCAGCAAGGTGCGCTTGGTGGGGCGTTCAAACTGCATGGTCAACTCAGCTTGAATCACCACTATCAGGTCTCTCACCTGCCTGAACTTGGTTGAAAGCTTGAGCGCAGTCTCCACGGCTCTGTAGTGCTGTGTGTTTGCAACTTGGAAAGGTACATGTGTGTTTTCCAGAGTATGTATCAGCTATTTAACGTTAGAATCAATCGCAGCATCTTGGCTGATTGTCAGCTTGTTTCAAATGAATGCTGACTTCAACGAAGACGCTTTTGAGGTTCAGTGTCAGAAATGTTCGATCTCAGCGCAAATTACTGTCCGGGCAGCATGGTTTGCATGGTCACATGGATTTACTGATTGTTAGCTAAGAGCAGATCAAGTTCATTAGGTAAAGAGCGTTGACTTTGCATGCATTGAACTATGCACATCCGACGTATCGGCGCTCCACTCGACAAAGCAGACTGCTGACACCTAGCGTGTATGGTCAGACTGGCACTAAACTTTGGCCAAACATTCCAAGCGGGCCAAGCTTTAAAGGAAAAGTCCCGGTCCTCGCTTGCCAGACGCTGTTGCTCTTAGCATCGCCAGCACCGGCATGACCGAAAGCGCGCAGCCAAGGCCATTTCAAATCCGGATCAACGAAGCCGACCAGCAAGATTTACGATCTCGAACTCTGCAAGCAAGACTGCCAGACCAACAGCAGGGCGTAGCATGGGAGCAAGGCACTTCAGTACACTATCTTCAGGTGCATAATGAGCTTTTTCAGCTAAACGCCAAGACATTTTTGCACTCATACATGTTTGCTCGAACTGGACACTGACTTTTGATTGCAGGGGCTGATTGACTACTGGGGCAGCAAATTCAACTGGCCAAAGCAGGAAGCTTGGATAAATTCCCATTTCCGGCAATTCAAGCTTCAAATTGGAGACATTGATTTGCATTTTGTGCATCATCCATCTGATGACCCAGACGCCATCCCTCTGTTGATGGTGCATGGCTGGCCAGGCAGCTTCCTGGATTACCACAAGTTGATACCTAAGCTACAGCAGAACAGTGAGTTGCTTGCGGCCTCAATCCCTCAACAAGTCGCAGCAAAGCAACTAATGGCTCATGGCCTTGATCCCTGACTGAGCTACAGCAAATCACTGAGTTGCCCATGCCCTTTGTGCCTCATTGAGTCACAGCAATATAGTGATTTGCATGTGACCTTGCTGCCTCAGGAAGCAACAGCAAGACATTGAGTTCCTCATGCCCTTGCTTCCTCACTGAGTTTTGGCACAAAAATGAGTTGCATGCAGGATTTTTCGTCCACAAAGTCCCTGCTTACAAGTCAACCATGCACATGTGTCTTGGTACTGCATGCAATACCCTATGCAAGGACTGCTGACCAGGTTTGCTTTCTGAACTTTGTTTCAGGCAGTTTCGGCAGACACCACCGTATTGTTGCCCGTCACTTCCAGACTACTGCTTCTCACACAACATCAATTAAATCTGCTTTCAAGTCAAAATAAAATGCTGGCTGGCTGCTATGAAGCGGGTCTGGAATATTGATTGTTTTTTCATGTTTCTGTTGAGACAACATCGGCAGACGCTACCACATTGCAACCCATCATTTCCAAGCTATGGTTTCTCATCAGCCCAAAATAGGCCTGAAAATAGATGCTTTGCAACAGTGAATGAAAACAACCACCAATTGCCAGGCTGCTGTAGGCCAATCTGAGAAGCCAGTGGACTGAGGCTTGACTCCCTGTGTGTAGGCAGCTCGGGCAGAAGCTACCACATTGATGTGCCCTCGCCTCCAGGCACTTGCAACAGAAGCTTTTCATACAACAATCACTGACATTGCTTTGAAGCCATCAAAAGCTCAACAATCACCCATCATGTGCTGACTCACACCCTTCTATGTAGGCAATTGGGACAGAAGCTGTCGCATTGTGATATCCTCACTTCCAGACCATCGCTTCTCATCAGCTCCAACCAGGCCCAGATTTGCTTGCACGTTCTAAAAGCACAAGAAACCACCTATCACTAAGCTGCTGTAAAGTCAGTGTGACAATATGGGTTTTCTGCTGTGTAGGCAATTTGGGCAGGAGCTATCACATTGTGATTCCGTCACTGCCAGGCTATGGCTTCTCATCAGCCCCCACCAGGCCTGGTTTTGGAGCTGCAGAAATTGCTTCTACATTCAACAGTCTCATGCTTGCGCTGGGCTACAACAGATATGTGGCACAAGGTAAAGCAAAATCTCTTGGTGCCTTTTGACTGCTTCGGCAACTAAGAAAGTTGTCCATGTGCAGAATTGTCCTGGAATGGAGGTGCCATTGCAGTCAGAATGCAGTGAATGATGCCCAACTGTATTGTCTTTATATTGAGTGTTCTTGCATCGAGACATTACTGTACAAGCATGTCATCATGTGTCAACAGTCTCAAGGTGTCAGATGTAGCTCGTGACCTTGCTTATGCCAATCTTCTCTGCAAAGCGAAAGCCTTATGGACTGATGCTGTAGGCGGAGATTGGGGTTCTTTGATGACCTTTCTGTTGGGCTCAAGGCTTTAAGACCACTGCAAAGCCATCCACACGCTTGCCAGAGCGTTTCCAAGGCCCTACAACCCCTCGCATATTGCTCAGCAAACATCAGCACAGATTCACAGCAAACACTGCAGAATCACTGTCTTGATGATACTGCAGGCGGGGATTGGGGGTCCTTGATCACTTTTCTGTTGGGCTCAAGGCATTCAGACCACTGCAAAGCCATCCACGCACTTGCCAGAGCCTTTCCAAGGCCCTATAACCCCTGGCACATTGCGCAGCAGCTCAATCACCGCTTGCCAATCCTCAACAAAGTAAGAACTTCTGTCTTGATTGGACTTGTTACAACTTTTGTATCAGTTCTATCAAATGGTAGAACTGATGCCAGATGTGTATGCTCACAGCGTGTTGCTCAGCAGCGCAAGCATTGCCTTTCAATTCTGAACAAAGTAGGAGACTCTGCTCACTGGCCTGGAAATTACACAGCATGCACTTGCAAGGGTGATGCAGCAGCTGCAAATGGGTCACCGGCACCTTTGGCATTGAATTCTAGCTACACTAGCCCAAGCTCATGTATGCCTCATACATGTTGGGACCATTTGATCTGCTCTGCTATACAAACAAAACCTTTAACAGTCTTGCAATGCAAACCTATCAGCATAATGATGATTGATGCAGTCGTCATACTGAGATTGCTGTATACACACCATACAGCAGTTCTGCATCAAATTGCTTGGGGACAATTCATCATCATTACCTTACATCAAATTGTCCTTACTCAGAAGTACCACTGCAGTCAGAATGCAGTGCTTGATTCCCAGTTGCATTGTCCTTACATCAAAAGTGTCCTTGTATTCAGAGATGATTGTACTGGAGAAACAGTATTTGTGCTGTGCAGATCCCAATCACAATGCCAGCACATGAGCTACAAGGCCTTGATGACTATGACGAACTGCAAAAATGGGAATTTGGTGAGTTGTCACACACTGGATAATCTGTAAAACTGGGCTTGTGACATGCAAAGTCTTTTGCCACTGCTCAGATATGTGTTAGTGGCATGGCCTGCCTATGCTGAGCATTGGTGAGAAATGTTGCCTGCAATGCATTTGCAACCATGGTGGATGAAGTGTTCATGCACTGTGAACATTTTGCTGCAGCCAATTGTCATGCAATCTTGATGCTCCTGGGCTGAGATTTCCAAATGTGATGCTTCAACTGCAGAGCGACCATGTAGTACTCCAGAAGAGGATTTGAAGGAGTGCGACTCCACAGCAAAGCAACAGAGACTCAAAAGCTTGTTGTATGCAGGATACCGGCTCATTCAGGGTACAAAGCCGCAAACATTGGGTGTTGGTTTGAATGACTCACCAGCTGGTGAGGCAACTGGAACGCACTGCAACCTGTTTTCAAGCATGACAACTCTACATCACACACACTTACCTTAGTCAAAAGTGAAAAGCAACACAAGCGCGATATGGAGAGCTAGTTGGCAATGTCTTACATGACTTATATGACCCGAGACTTATGCCGTTCACCAAATCAGCAAATACTGATATCGCTATTTAAGCATGCTAAGTTCCAGAGTAGGCACCAAAAGCATCATGCAGCATGCTTGTTTGAATATGTAAATTCCTTGCAGTAAGTTGGCACATTAGTTGCAAAGATACTGGTAGAGAGGCTGAGCGTTTGAGGCAGAAGTCTGAACCTGTGTGCAGGCCTGGCAGCGTGGATTGTGGAAAAGTTCAAGACATGGAGCGACTGCCAAGGCAATGTTGAGAACAAGTTACCAAGGATGAGCTACTAACCAACATCTGCATTTACTGGTCAGCTTCAACTCTGGTTGTGGTTCCATTCTTGCTTCATGTTGTTCATGGCTGACGAATCCAGTAAATTTAAAGGGTGATATTCATTCTCTACAAGAGATACTAACCAACATCTGCATTTACTGGTCAGCTCCTACCATTTCCACGGCTTGTCATAGTTCCATTGCAGCTTTTTGTTGTTCACACATTATTGATGCAATACCATCAAGTGCAAATTCACCAAGGATGAGCTGCCGAGCAACATCTGTATGTACTGATTGGCCGTTGCTTGTTTTGCCCCTGAGTCATTTTGTAGTACAGACTTTGGCATTTACTCATCATGCGTCACTGATGCGATTTGTTTTGAGTTGTCATATGATCTATTGATGAAGAGAACAAAAGGACAGCAGTGTCTTTGCTTGAGGCATCACTACGTCAGCAATTCATTTCTTTGGGGCATCAGAGTGATGACAGTTTGTTATGGAAGCATCAAATGCTTGAGCTTGTATGCCAGCTCTGCGACTGAGTCGTGATTTGAGCCCATGTTTTGTTATCACAAACTGTTATCACATGCCTCAGATCAGTAAGCGGCCGAACGAATTCATGTGTGGCAGCTGGAGGCAGTGTTCGTGCAGGTATACTAAAAGCATCACCAAGTAATCATCTTTCATAAACTGCAATCGCAAAGTGCTTTAGAGGAATTCACGCACCCTCACTATCTCCCTCATACCTGAAAAATGTAGATCACCTTTGTGCAGGTTCACCAGGAGCATCACTTCGAGCATGCGTCTGTACTATGAGTCTGGAAGGAAATGGCCAGAGTTCATGCAAGCGTACTGCAAGGTACTGTTGACTAATGGCAAAACAGCATCGACGTTTGCCTGGCTGCTGTCGTTCACCATTATGCCTCAAGCTATATTTGGCTTGTGTCACTGACAGCTACCTTCCATGTCGTCCGCATTCCTGCTGCGCTTCTAGAGTGTGATGTTTGATTACACAAAGTCACTTCCTGTGACCGCTTGTGAACATATCATTTGCAAGTGCAATTACATTTGCCTTCACTCATTTGACAAAAATGTAAGTCTCTGCAGCTACAAGCTCAACTTGATTCCTGAAGCAAACAAGATTGTGCAATAGTTAAACCCACTCAAGATCCCTGAGTGCTGTGCCTTGATTTGCTTCATGCAACTGAGCAGCTACAAATGCTGTGCTGAAGCTAGTCCAAGCAACCCTGTAACTCCCAGCCTCCTTGCGTATGTATTCAGGTGCCAACTGCAATTGCTAAGTTTCCTGCCGATACATTCTCATCAGTCCCGAGGGCATGGGTGGAGTCAATTTGGAATGTGCAGCAATACACAGAAATGCCTAGAGGAGGACATTTCCCGGCCCTTGAAGAGCCAGGTATGTGTCATGCTCTGTCTTTGTCGCTGTCTACCTGTCTGTCTTCCTGCTTAATGATTTCTGTATGTCAAGGGCCATCTCCCAATTGCCAGAAATTACTTTTCAAGTCCTTGCGCCAGGGTTTTGTTAGTTTCTGTTTGCATATGTGCATTTGTCTGACTGTCTGTATTTACTTGTGTGCATCTGCCTGCCTACCTGCACAATACATGCATGTCAAAGCTGGCTGATTATGATGCATTTCTTGTGGCTGGGACCTGATGACTGAAATACTGTGCAATGCATCATTGCGCAAGCACAAGTGGGGAACCAACTAAGCAACAAACCAACTAAGCAAGTCACCAATCAAGCAACTAACCGACTAACCAATCAATATGTCTCTCATCACATGATGTCAGCAACAATCAACAATATAGTCTTGCAATGCTTACATAATCAGTGCAAGTGCCAAACGTGCTTGTCACGTCAGTCTGAGCTCACAGATTCAGTCATGCTTGCTGCTTGTTGCCTGGTTCCAATGATGCCCCAGGTGCTTGTGCTGACTGCAAGGCTTCTGCAGCGTTGCTTTTGAGTTCTTGGTTGTGTGATTGAAGAAACGAAACAGCTTCTGTCAAGCGCGAGCGCCAATTAGAGACGTCTGCTGAAACGTCAACAGCGTGGCCTCACAAACATGTGACGGCTTGCAACTGACCACATGTGATTGACTGGTCACATGTGCCTGCAGATCTGTTGCTACAAGACATGGACTGCTTCTTCCGCAAATTCAACCCTTTGACGCTATGATAGAAATGCCAGCAAGCTATCAGAGCTTGCGCTTCTGCGTTCTTCTGCCAGTCAACCCTTTTGTGCTGTGATAGAATTGCCAGCAAGCTGTCAGCATTTGCGCTTGTGCGATCTGCTGCCAGTCAACCCATTGACACTATGATGGAAGCGCAATCAAGCTGTCAGAGCTTGCGCTTGTGCGTCCTACTGCCAGTCAACCCATTGACACTACGATAGAAATGCCAGCAAGCCATCAGAGCTTGAGCTTGTGCGTCTCCTGCTGCAAATCAATCCATTGACACTATCATAGAAGTGCCAGCAAGCTACCAGAGCATGCGCTTGTGCAGTTTTCTGCTAGTCAATCTGTTGACCCTATGCTAGAAATGCCAGCAAACTATTTGTGCTTGTGCTTGTGCGTTTGTCTGCCGCTCAATGCTTTGACACTATGCTAGAAATGCCAGCAAGCTACAGGAGCTGGCTCTTGGTCTGTTGGCAAGCTAGCCCCACCTGACTTGACATATTCAGCAAAGTGCAAATTGGTCATCTTGTACAAAGGTGTTGACACAATGTGGTCGATTGCAAGCTGTCACATGCAAACAAGGTCACGCTGTCAGCTTTGCAGCTGAGGGCTCTACTTGGCGCTTGCTATGGTCAGAAGTTGTTTGCTTTCTTCAATCACACGAGCAAGAGCTCGACAGCAGCGCTGCAAGCTGTCACATGTCACACGGTACAGCTCATGTATTCTGCTGCAAGCCGTCACAGTGCATGTGTTCACTACCATATCTTGCTCAGCACACATGTAGAAGATGCGCACGCTAGCTAGCATGGCGGCACCAACTTGCCATAACAACCGCTGCCAGCTGACAGACTGGCTCTGCCAGCTGGCCATATATTCAATCAACTGCAGGACCAAATGCTTGGTCACTATGTCTGAGAAGCCAAAACGCCCTGACCTATGAGAGAGGTGGACACATGAGCGATCAGCATGTACCTGAATATGTTGCACAAAATGCCTCCCTTGCTTTTAAAGGCCTCTCTCTTCCTGAGCACAGAGATGATTCTCAGCCAGCCAACATTGCCACAACAGAAGAACTCCTTGAGACTCTTGAGGAGGCCTAGGTTCTGTCATACGTGCTTGGGAAATCCATGAGATTGCTATAACAAATTCCTATTATGCTACAGCTGCTGCCGGCTTAGAAAAGATGATTCATCACAAGGTCAATAAAGACTGTGGCCAGCTTCATGATGTGCTTTCAGTCTCCTGATGTACAATACCGCAGAAAACAATATATCAGGTAGCGCCTTTTGATTGCAGCAATGTATCAAGGGTTTGTACTAGTGAAGATGTTATGGGCAGCCAGACTGTGTAAGTGGGGCGGGGCTGCGTGGACAAATTTCAGGGGGATCAAGGATGCTATTTTGAGACTTGTCATAATGATTTCAGAATTAAATCTCTGTGTTGCACTATATCATATCATGATGTTTTTATTTCATCAGAGCTTCACGGTTGCAAATGGAGTGGTCAGCAGCAAGGAATTCCTGTGAAGCTTGCGCACTTGATGACACATTGCCACGTGTTAGTCCAGCAGTTTGAGTAGTAAACAGAACTTGCCATGTGTACATGCAGTGGTGCATGCAAAGTAATTGATGCGCCGACGAGGCAAATTACAAGTTCAGCAAGATTTGAACAGCCACATATAACATACACAGATCCATATAAATTCACGTTACCTGTGACGATCATCTGATGACCATGACAACTATTATACGTACAGGTATCATAACCGCCATAACGTGTCTGCCTCCAGTGGTTCTTGTCATCTTGGCATGCTCTTTGGCAGCTGACATTGGAGCACTTAGCATTGAACGCGGTGGCAGCCACGTGTGAGCCATGGTGAGCGCGCTGTGGAAATCAGATAGCATGCCCAAGGTCGAAATCATCAGGTTGACTGTCAGCAGCCGTTACACTCTCCACGCGGCGTTACGAGTGCGCTGGTGCAACCTATCGGGCCTGATTGATGGTGCACTATCGGAAGCAGCGGAGGGCACGCACCTCCCTCTGACTGCTTGGGCGTAGGGAGGACGCGAAGCTGAGCAACTATGTCGGTGTCCGCTCTTCTCCCCAGGTACGAGACTGACGCATGTGTTGGTATTGTTGTCTGTGATGAAGCAATAACCTGCTACATCTGCAGTTGCCCTCAGCAGTCCAAGCATGCGACAGGTCCCCGTTGTTGCTTGCGCACAGGCACATCTTTGGGATGCGAGGAGATGTCAAGGACAACATTCACTTCGTCGAAGAAAACACCATCATATACCCTGTCGGTCACACTGTCGTCTCCTACAATGTCGAGACCAAGGTTCAGCGCTTCACTCCCGGTTCGGCAGAAAGCGAGGGCATCACCGCCCTGGCCGTGTCGCCAAACAAGAAGTTTCTGGCAGTTGCTGAGCGTGCTGACAAGGGTACCATCTCAGTGTATGACCTGCAAACACTGAAGAGGAGGAAGGTTCTGGTGTCGAGCGAGACTGGCTCAAGGGTATGCATTGGCTCTACAGACTCCTGCAGCACACACAATAGTCTTGAAGAGAATATGACCAGCAAGTTTTGCCGTGTTTGGTATGTTATTGCTCTGTGTGCTGGCATTTGCAGAAGCATGCTCTTGCGTCTACACTGCAGCCTGTGTAAGCTGATAGCATGCATCTTGTGCCTCCAAAGTGGCTGCTAGCAATGGCAGAATGCTCAGCTGCAGCCTGCTTAGCTGTCTTTCAGCAAACTGATAGCCGTCATTTGGACAAAGCATTGTGCCATCTAGAAGATGCATGTCAAACATACATGCATCACAATGCAGGCTTGTCAGGCTCAAAGGCCTTGCTAAGAAAGTGTGGTCACCAAGCAATTGTCTTTGAGCAATCTAGCCCGTGTACATGCTGAACCTTTCCAAATGCACTCATCAAGAGTGTCGCTATTCCCATTGTAGATTCAGCAATTGTCTGAGATTAGGCAGCATTGCAGCTAGTGGCAGAAGTGGTGCCAGGAGAAGTCCAGCATGGCGTTTAGCCTTTCATTACTGGCTGCTGTCAGCACCAGGATGCACACTCAAGCTGGATTAGCAAGTTGCAGAAGCAGTATTTTGCTCCAGAGGTCGCCTCATTGTGGAAAGTTGGCATCATGCAGGAGATCGCTAGTATGGCTTTCAGCCCTGATGGGCGGCTGCTGGCAGCCCAAGGGGGGTCTCCTGAATGGAACCTGGTGCTGTGGGTGTGGGAGAAGTCAAAGGTGGTCACTAGCGTCAAGACCACCAACGCTGCTGGCAACCCTGTCTACCAGGTACTGCACGCTTGCAACTGCTGACGCAGCAGCTCTGGTCCGCTGACTTTGGCGTTTGTGGCACACTTCATAGTTTATGCTGCTAGGATCTTTGACTTCTACACCTGCTGTCATGTTGGTCTTGCTGCATGCTTCTTTGAGAGAAGCATGCTCCATCTGAACACCTGGCAAGACCACTCATGCTGCTGGTGAACCTGTCTACCAACCGTGGATCATGCTGCTGCACCTTCTGCCACTTGGCCACGTCTTGATTGCAAGACATCATGCAAAGTCGTTCAGATGCCCTGCATCAATGCATAGAGCAGCACTTCTGTCAAGCTCGACAGACAGCAATGAAGAGAGCATAAGCACCACATCAATGGCCATGCTGCATGGTGTGGGTCCGACAGCAACTCAGACCAGGGCTCTTAGTCATCACCCCTGGGCAGCAGGCGCAGTTGAAATGAACCCAATGTACTCAGCAGCTGCCGTTTCAAATGCTTCGCGACAGCCGGAAGTACTTGTTGACTCACATAGCCACATACCAGCTGCTACTCTAGAGCACGCCTCACATTTCTTGCCAAGTACCTGCAGTGCCTCTTCAACCCTGGAGCATGTGACGCCAACTGCAGTGCCACGATGACCCTTGAGCATGCTGCTTGTACCACCTTATGTTGTGATTGCAGAGCCTACGCCACCCTAGAGCAGCCTTGTATCGCCGCTGCTTCATTGCGTACTCTCAAACTCCTCATGATATGACTGCAGTCAGTACCTTTGCAACCCTGGAGCAACCAGCTCTGAATTTCTGTGACTGCTGTGCCTCATGTTGTCACTGCAATGCCTTCCTGGAGCAGTCTCATATGAGTTGCTGCCTGTTGAAACGTTTTGTACTTTGGCTGCAACTCCTGTTCAAGCCTGGAGCATGCAATATCAAGCATTGCATGCTGATGCAGTGCCTGTTCAACCCTGGAGCAGCCGGTGAGGGCAATGGCATTGTCAGCGTAGTGGGCAGTGGCATTTTCAAATGCTTCAAGACAGCTGAGAACAGCCTGAAGCTGCTGACCAGTGCCCTAGCCAAGAGGGAGCCTCAGAACTACATGGCCCATTGTTGGCTTCCTGAAGGGGAAAGGGAAAGGATTGTGATGGGCACAGACACAGGAGAGCTGCTGATTGTTGAGGGTACTGAGCTGAAGGCTACGCTCCAGCTGGATGCTGGATTCACTGTACACTCCATTGCGTCATATGCTAAGGTGAG
Source organism: Trebouxia sp. TZW2008 (assembly GCA_002118135.1). Classification (NCBI taxonomy): domain Eukaryota; kingdom Viridiplantae; phylum Chlorophyta; class Trebouxiophyceae; order Trebouxiales; family Trebouxiaceae; genus Trebouxia; species Trebouxia sp. TZW2008. The sequence goes on from BDIU01000116.1 coordinate 70,031, forward strand.
CTCAGCATTCCAGCAATACTTTTTAAGGTCGATGCATGGCTGCTTTAACTGTCAGGGGAGCTGTTGATTGTTGAGGACACTGAGCTGGGGGCCACTCTGCAGCTGGTTGCTGAGTTCACTGTGCATTCCATTGCAGACTATACCAAAGTAAGCAGACCACTCCAGGGTTAGACAATGCAATGCATTTGATGGCTGCCTGAGGGGCAAAAGGGAGATGATTGTGATGGGCATTAACACTGAGGGCTTGCTGACTGTTGATGGAACTGAGCTGAAGGCCACGCTCTAGCTGGATGCCAAATTTGCTGTGCACTCCATTGCATCTTGTGCCAGGGTGAGCGCTATATTTCACCTTTGCACACCTGGCTGTTTGCAGTGAATAATGCCATCCTCAACAGGGCTGTCCCCCATCTGCAAGTATTTGCCCTCACATCACTGATACAGGCAATCAATTATGCCTGGTCTATGTCTTAGGATGCCATTGAACTGATTTTGCAGCTGAAGTTGTTGTTTGTGTACTGTTTGCACGGTTTCCTGCTAGCTTATTGTCTTCAAAGTCTATCGTTGTGAGGATCAGCAAGCAAACACGGCAAGAACATGTGCAGCTGAAGGTGTGCCTGATTGTCTGCAGGGCTTCTTGGTAGGGTCAGACGGCGGCTCCTTGTTCCTGTTTGAGAGGGATGGTGAGGGCGCTGCCAGGACCTACAGGAAGACCAAAACCCTAGCAATTGAGGCCCAGGCAGTCAAAATCAGGAATTTGGCTGTCAGCCCTAGCGAGGATACCCTACTGTGTACCCTGGAGAACAACCAGATGTACTCCTTGAATCTGACCAACACTGAGGTCATGAAGGTATGCTTTGCATGCTGCATATGCTGTGCATGTTACAAATGCTGCGCATGCTGCACGTTCTGCATATGCTGCGCATGCTGGGTTCCACTCGAAAGTCTGTTGAAGATGAATGAATGCTTGGCTTAGTCACTGTCAGCCATGAATCCACAAGTTAGCTTCAATGCCTGGCTTGCATGTACCGAAATCCATTATTTTGTTCCAGACTGACACTGTGGCCCCATGTTCCTCAAGCAGCATGCGTCTGCGTATCACAGTTTAAGCAGAGCTTTCATGAGCAAGTTGACTTGACCAAACACTGCAGCTCATTCACACAAGTCACAGCAATCGTCCATGAGAGTGGCAGAAAATTCTTCAAGATCTGCTTGCTCTGTGATGCCTTATGCCTTCATGTATCTTTGTCTCACAGGCTTGCTGTGACTCACCCAGCATGCTTTTGCAAGCTATGCTTTGCTTCGTCTTCTGGCGCAATCAGGCTCAGAGAACTGTGATTCATATCTCAGGTGGAGTCACAGTAACATGTCAAGGCTGACACCTTACCTCAGATCATTGACAACCTCTGATTTGCCTTGCAGCAAGACGAGATGAACTTTGAGCTGGTAACACAAGCCTTCCACAGCTCAGAGATTGTGAGCATTGACTCTTGTATCAGAAAGCCCATTGTGGCGTCTGTGTCCAGCGACCACACTGTGCGCCTTTGGAATTTCTTGGACAAGTAAGTTTTGCCTTGCTGCCTTGCTGCTTCATAATTCAAGCGCAATGTACATTCTGTTGGTAGCTTTTGCATCCCTGTCTTTAGCACATTCTGCACATGGTTTGCTTGTGCCTTGATGCATCTTGACAAATTGCTGAAGGCTGCCACAAGTTACTCTACTTTGATGTGTACAGAGAGAAAGCTGCAATTTCAGTGTTCCCTGATCCTGCTTTTGTCTTGCTACTTGCTTTCCCCAATGAAACTTGTCACTTTGTGCGCATGACTCTTTAGCACATCACAGTTTGATGTCAACAGGGGTCCAAATTGACTGAGGTTTCTTTTGTTGCAGGTCTTCTGAGCTGGTCAAGAATTTCACAGAGGACTGCTACAGCGTGTCGGTGCACCCAAGTGGCCTGACGGTGCTGTTGGGCTTTGCTGACAAGCTGCGCCTCATGACTGTCCTCATGGACGACTTCCGGTAGGGCACTTTTCAATCCTACTGTTTCACGCTGCATTTTCTCATGCTATCATTTCATTGCTGCTTTCATGGTGATTTGCACAAATGTCATCGTCATCACCAGCACCACCACCACCACCACCACCACCACCACCACCACCACCATCACCATCACCATGATAGTATCATCACCATCCGTACGATGCAATGTAAAAATGCTGCATCTCCTGACTGTACTCATGGATGATTTCTGGTAAAAGTCTATTACCATTGATTTAGAACAAGCTCATTTTCTTCACTGATTTGCATCATTGAAAATTGTGGTCCAGCATTTGCTGACAAGCTGCGCCTGACGACCATTCCCAGGGATATCTTTCAGTGAACATTGTAGCAAGTCAGTGATCCGCAGTGCCCTTGATGAAGCTGACTATACAGTCCTTGAATATGTTGACATGCAATACACTGCTGGGCGTTCAGGTTGTGCGTTCCTATTGCTGCAGTTTGTGACAGCCGTGCTGGCAGAGCTGCACAGCTGTAACAGCACCTTGAGCCATATCATCTTACTATCGTGCATGCTCCTTTCATGACAACATATGGATGTGACTAATCAACATGCTTTGCTGGCCCTCCTTAAATGGGCTGACAGTCGGGTTTGAAATGCAGGCTGGTAAAGGAGTTCAGCATGAAGGCATGCAAGGAGTGCCGTTTCAGTCATGGAGGGCAGTACTTTGCAGCGGCCAATGGCAACACCATCTCAATTTACAACACCTACACTTTTGAGAATGTTGGTAACCTGAGGTACGTGACCACCAAACTTGAGTGATCAGGAGTCTGATAGCAGAAATGTAGCTACATGGCCTAGCGCATATCTAGTAATGCCAGCATCTAAACTTGCTGGACACACAAGCGTCGTGCTGCATGTTGGCTCAGCATTGTCAATTTCGTCTGAAGCATTGGGCACCAACAATGATTTACAGCTTCACAGTTGTTTTGGTGTCATCAGAGCTTAACAGCCATGCTCTTCAAGCAGACTAAACAGTCAAGCTGCAACAGCAGCTGGCAAGCTGTGCTCGTGCTATCAATACAGGTGTATATACAGTCGTAGTACGTGGTATGCAGGGGACATAATGGCAAGGTGAAAAGCCTGGCATGGCTGCCTGACGACACCAAGCTGGTGTCAGCTGGAGTGGATGGAGCTGTGTATGAGTGGAGGCTCAAGGACTTCAAAAGGTCCAAGGAGAATGTGCTCAAGGTATAGCAGCTGTCCCTGCTGCTGCTGCTACCAGTCCATGCGTTCTGGCATTGCCCTGTGCAACTTTTTGGCAGACCTCACTCTGCCAGAGCCTTTGTTGGCGTGACAACAGCTGTGATGACGCCCATCAGACCTGATGTTGAGACACTGTGTCCACAAGATGCTGGGTCACTTGCATTGAGCTGGCAAGGGGCTTATCCAATGACCCAGTGACGCACACCTTGTGGTTGTGCAGGGGTGCTCGTACAGCTGTGTAGTGGCTACACCAGACAGCCGCGTATTGTATGTTGTGGGTTGTGACAAGAAGCTGAAGGAGCTGCATGAAATTGTGTGTGACAGGAGAATTGTATGGTTGAAAGTTCACTTGCATGTTGTGATGATGCTGCTGCTGCTGCTGCTGCTGATGATGATGGTGGTGATGCGTGCGCAGGGTTGCTCATACAACTGTGTAGTGGCTACACCAGACAGTCGTGCCCTATATGTGGTGGGAAGTGACAAGAAGCTGAAGGAGCTGGAGGAGGTTGGGGGCACCGGCACTCAGGTCACCAAAGAGGTGGACACCGCCACCAACGTCAACAGCATTGCCCTCCCAGCAGGTGAGTTTTGCAGACCCTAGCGCCAGCATTACAGGGTTAACATAAACATGAGCTGTGCTGAGCCACAGCAGCACAACCCTTTGTTCAGCACATAGGTGAAACCCCGAATGCAGCCTGCGTCTGTGCCGGCAACAGCACGCTGCCTCATGCACATACCAACAAGCTGTCAGCATTCATGATCAGTAGTAAAGTTGACCATTTATGAACCATGGCAAGCTACAAATGTCGCATGCTGTGAAGCCACAACACAAGTGCTGTCAAAACCGTTGGTGACAGCAAGTCAATGTCACAAATACTTCAGAGGCCTCGATGCAGGAGCGGTAGTGGGACGCCGATCATAGATCCTGACAAGTTGTTGGCGTGCGCAGGAGGCAGGCTGTGGTTTGCCGGCACAGACACAGGCTGCATCAGGGCCTACAGGTACCCGCTAAACGGATAATTCTGCTGCTAGGGCTCAGACTGGTGCTGCTGTCCACGACATGTGGCAGTTGCCACTTGACACCAACTGACATCAGCTTTCTTGATTCATGTAGGAGGCAGGGTGCTGTTTGCTGGCACAGACACAGGGCTCACAAGTAACCGCTGAATGGAGAGTTTTGAGAGTTCCGCTGGTGTGGATCATACTTGTGCTGCTGCTTCACAACAAATGTCTGCTGTTACTCAGTACTGATTGACATTACCATTGTTCCTTCCTGCAGGAGGCAGGGTTCTGTTTGCTGGCACAGACACAGGCTGCATCAGGGCCTACAAGTACCCGCTGAATGGCGAGTTCCAGGAGTTCCGCTGCTGTGGATCAGCCATCACACAGCTTATGCTCACCCATGATGACGCTGTGCTGTTTGCCTCTGGGCAAGATGGGTCCTTGTTTGTCTTTGATGTCAAGGACAAGGACCCTACTAGAGTCATCACCAAGAGGTAAACTCTGGTCCAATTTTGGCTAATTTACTGATATACTCCACAATTGTTATGAGTTTCGAGTCCATTGCTGCTTCAGGCTGGCATCCCTTCTCTCGGGTTTGTTCTTCATAGTGGGGTGAAGCCACATGAACAGTAAGAGTTGCATGTCTCAAACAAGCAGTTCAAGCAAACCATCAAAGTCGTGTTGAATCTTACAGGCTTGCTGCGCTACACTGCTGCAGTACAGGCTTGCGTGATCATCACACTCAGATTTGCGTGTGTCAAGCTTGAGCTCTAACCCTCTCTGCTGCATGACACTTGACAAAGAGCTTGTGCTGCATTTGCCTGCTTCATGGATGCTCCAGCAAAGCTTTGGGCCCCTTATGCACGCATTCCATGTGGCTTGTATATGCATTTGGAGTGATAAGCAACAAAGTGCAAGGCCTGGTGGCTTTGTACAGAGCTTGACTTGAACAGAACTTGTACATGGCTTGAGGAGCACAGAGCATGTCATGAGAAGTGTCTTGGTAAGCGCACCTTTGACACCCTGAGCATGGTCATGGTGCATTGCGTGAGATCATCGCTTCACCAGTCAACCTCCAAGGCCTGAGCGTTCACGTGTTATTGAGGCCTCGACAACCAGCATAAAGGCAACCTTAAGGCGTAAGCACTCAGCACAGAGGGAGTTGCAAGGCGTGAGCATGCAGTGTTGAATCGGCACAGTGGTGAGTTTGCACAACAAGAAGATGACTTTCAAACATGCTGTTTGGTGCAGGGAGCTGGATGGTATGAGCTATGCAGAGGAGGTGCTGGTGACCAAATCTGAGCTGGAGGAGAAGAAGCAGCGCATGTCTGAGCTGGAAACCCAGGCAAGCCATTACCGCCTTTGTGTTGTTGTATCTCAACAGATATGCTGCTCAAAACACTTGTGGTAGCCCTGCACTTGTATGAATCAAAATGCAAACTGCAGGTCAGCATCAACGTGTCAAAATTTGCATCAGACCCTGGCAGACGGTGCTGGTCATCACAATGTTTTGTTGGTCACTTTGCTGCTTCCTACATTACTACCAGCAGCTGTAATTTGTTTCAGGGCATGTCACCATTGCGGGGCAAAACTCCAGTGAATAACGCAAAGGTGTGAGCATTGCATTTGGCCTGTCAAGCTGTTTTTGCATTTGCATGCACAGCTGTGTGAGCAGCAGATCAGGAGCGACCCCGGAACATGAACATCGATTTCATCTGTATGATCATGCACGACAGATCATGAGTGTCATGCATTCCCTGTGCACATCAGTGCTAATGCACGTTGAAATTTGTCTGTGCAGGTGAACGAGCTCACTATGCAGCTTGAGTACCAGCTGTGTCTGAAGAATCCGGCAATGAAAGAAAAGGTCAAAGAGTTGGCCAAAAAGGTCACTGCTGTCTGTCTGTGCAGGTGAACGAGCTGACCATGCAGAATGAGTATCAGCTATGTTTGAAGGATCTGGCAATGAACAAAAAGGTCAAAGTGTTGGCCAAAATGTTCACTGCTGTCTGTCTGTGCAGGTGAATGAGCTCACGATGCAGAATGAGTACCAGCTGCGTCTCAAGGATCTGGCAATGAATGAAAAGGTCAAGGAGTTGACAGAAAAGTTCACAGCCGAGCTGGATGTAGACAAGACCAAGTTTGACACCCTGTTACAAGAGAAGAATGAACAGGAGCTTGACTATGAGGAGAAGATGAAACAGTATGAGGAGAAGCACCAACAGCAGCTGGCTACCCTTGATGGACAGTACCAAGCCAAGATCATGGCTGAGGTTGAAAGGTACAGCCTTTGTCCAAAGTTTGACTTGTTTTGCATTGGAGTCGTGCAAAATTGAACCCATGACCTGTTGTCAAAATACAGAAACAGAATGGGGACCAGGTAACGATGCAAAGTGCTCTCTCTTGCAAGTTGCTTCTACCTTTGTGCTGCTGTTAGTCTCAAAGGCATCATGTCGCATAGTCACTCTGTTGCTGTGCTACAATTGCAGCTGAACTTGCTGCTGTTGCTGCCTATGCAGTGGCTGTGAGCATGTGATGATTCCTATTCTTGCGCTTAGACTGACCACATTACCTTGCACCTTCCATATAGCGTTGCTGTACATTTGCTGTATTAACTGGCTGATGTTTTATTGACAGGTCACATGGCGGATTCATGTTTCTTTGCCAGACCATTCTCACTCAAATACATAAGACTCTGCTGATTCTGTGCAGGTATCAGGCGCTGACCAGAGAGCGGGATCTGCTGAACAGCAAGTGGGATGAGCAGAACAACCTGCTGGTGCAATCGCATGAGCGAGTCATCCAGGACTTGACGGAAGAGTATGAGCAGAAGCTCCAGGAGGAACAGGTTGACCCTCTTCTTCATCTTCTTTATGTGCATGCTGTAGTCATACACAGTATAGTTGTCACAGCCTCTGACATAAGTATTTGGTGCAAGTGGCCTAACTGCTGCTTTGCTAGGCCAGGCTGTTTCAAATGTCATCTTAAGATGTGTGTTGTGGTAAGTCAGGATTGTCAGCAGCAACAGGTCATGAAGCAGCTGCAAAGCGAGAAATGACTTTCTGTACATTAATCATCATAAAGCAATATGCCCTCTTCAGCTATGTTTGAATGCAATCTGGGTTTATTACAATACACATGAATCTGGAGCAGCTGCAGAGCAAAAGGATGTATGATTGAGCCTTCTGTGTTTTGAGCTTGGGTCTGTTTTTTGGATGCTGTGGAAATTGAACCTGGGGCGTCTGTTTTGCAGATGAATCTGGAGCAGCTGCAGAGCGAGAGGGACGACATGGAGAAGGAGTTTGAGGAAATCAAGCGCCAGCTGGAGGAAGATACTGACAAGGAGATTGAGGAAATGAAGGAGCGGTAAGCCATAAACAGCTTCAATTTGTAGCTTTTTTGAGTTTACTCTTGCTTTGGACTATAAATTGCCTTTTTGGCGTCAGGTGTGCATGGCGCTATCGCCCCAGATTCTGCACAGTTATTGCTGTGTGGCAGTGACTGTGACTAATGGTGTGATGAAGTGTGTGTTGTCATTGAGCACCCGGAAAAACAGGCTATGCAGTGCAAGCGCCAATCAGAAACAAGGTGTGCTGTTAGTGCAACACTGATGGATAATGCTGCTTGGTCTAGGCTGATGCTCATAGAAACAGCATTGGAGCAAAGGACTTCTTTGGGAGAATGTGTATCTGGCATGTCTCGTCAGTAATCATACCATCATGCTCGTTTGCACTACATCTCTCTGTCATGTCAGCTCCTGCTAGAGGCGAAAAAACATACCTGGTTGCCCCAACATTGTAGTCCTGCATGCACGCTCATCAGCCTGTGCTAGAAGTCTACGAGTTGCACATGTTGTCATTTGCCATAGCAGCAGCAGCAGCAGCAGCAGCAGCAGCAGTCACAGCACCACTCATAAGCTCATCAAGAAGGTTGGCTGATTCTGATGGCTGAGTATGCATTGTGACACCCTAGGGCTCAAACCCCGCTGCACATTGCAGGTGTGGAAGCAAGCTGAACTTTGAGCAGGAGCAGGGCCTCAGGCTGGAGGGCAAGACTAGCATTGCAAAGAAGAAGTTTAGCCCTCCTATACGCAACATAGGTTTCAGGGCAAAACCCCTGCTGTACATTGCAGGTATGGGAGCAAGCTGAACGTTGAGAAGGAGCCGGGTTTGAGGCTAAAGGGCGAGAATGGTGACATCAAGAAAAAGTGTAGCACACCTACACAAAACGTATATTTTAGGGCAAAAACCCTGCTGTGCATTGCAGGTATGGGAGCAAGCTGAACTTTGAGAAGGAGCTGGGCTTGAGGCTAAAGGGCGAGAATGGCATCATGAAGAAGAAGTTCAGCGCCCTGCAGAAGGACATTGAGGATCAGAGGGAGGAGATCAGGACTATGTTTGCTCACAAGAAGGAGCTCTACCAGGTGCGCTTGTTTTTCCAAAAGACTAGAGAGAAATTCTATGTGTCCAATCAAATCCTGTCTAGCTTTAGGCTTTGAACAGGTACCAGAAAATGCATGATCTTGTGCTCCTCACAATGCAAACATTCTGCATATATGTTTGAGTCTGCTTCAAACAGAGGCAGGAGATCAGGACCATGTTTGCTCACAGGAAGGAGCTGTACCAGGCGCACTCTTCTGCTTCAATCTTCTCTTTGGAAGGCTTGTCACTGCACAGACATTGATGTGTTTCTCTCACAAGAAGGAGCTCTGTCAATTTTGCTCTTGCGTTCAGTGATCTTGTTGGGTCTATGATCTTCAGAAGGCTCAAGGGGTTATTCAATGAGCTGCAATGGTGGTGCATTGTTTACACTTGTTTGCTCACAAAAGGGATCTCTACCAGGTATTTTTGTCCAGGGATTTATTGCGGTGAATAGACTTTGTAAACACAGACTATCATCAGCATCTTTAAAGTATTTTTGGTCTGCTGTCACAGACTATCAGCAGCCTGGAAAAGGACATTGCTGGGCTGAAGAAGGAGATTGGGGAGCGCGATGAGACCATAGGGGACAAGGAGAAGCGCATCTATGACCTGAAGAAGAAGAATCAGGTGAGCACAAATACACTCCAAAACTTGCAGATTGTCCATGCAGCGCTTGGGCCTTACATGTCTAAGTGCTGTTTTTGGGGATACAGTAACTCCTCTCTTCAAGGACACTCAAGTTAAGGGCACTCTTGATGTAAAGACATTGCAGGTGGGAACACATCACTGCATTCTGACTGCAATGGCACCTCTCAGTAAGGCAATTTGACTGTAAGATCAAGGAGCTGAATCATCAATCATTTATCACCAACATTGTCACCGTTTGGCAGAGGTTGAAACAAATGTAAATTTGTGCTTGACTATAAGATCAAGGACTCAATAGGCTATCATCACATCTACTATTATCATGCAAAAATTGGAAGAGTTCAACTTTGTGCTGGACTACAACATCAAGGAGGTGAAATGTCAACAGTCTATCATCACAATCATCATCATTTTGGGTGTTTAAATAAGCCTGCTGTATGACCTACAGGAACAGGGTGAGGCATACCTGTTGCCTGGCTCGCGTCCACGCGAGCACAGGTGTCAGATCAATCAAATTAATCGATTATCGTGATCATGCAGGAATTGGAGAAGTTCAAGTTTGTGCTGGATTACAAGATCAAGGAGCTGAAGAAGCAGATTGAGCCCAAGGAGGAGCAGATTGCTGACATGAAGGACCAGGTCAAGGTGCTGCCCTGCCCTGCCTTGTTGTAATGCCCTGCCCTTTTGTCCTGCCGGACCTGATCCTGCCCTGTCACTCTGTCGCATATTATCCTACCCTGTCTTGTTCTGCCCTGCCCTGCCCCAATACCACTTGGCACCGTCGCAACAATGTGTGCTATGCATTGGGTGCCATTGCCCCACGTTCAGAAGACGACGCTGTGCACTGCTGCGTCGAGGTATTGGTACTTGCACAATCCACTGTCTTGGATATGGACATAGCTGAGCACCCCTGCAACCACTGGAGCTTTGGGTCCAACTCCGCTGTCCTTGTCAGCTGGCACACATGTGTCACACTCTGAAATGCCGCCTCATGATGGTCCTCACAGGAGATGGACTTTAAGCTGGAGGAGTATCACAAGAGCTGTGCAGCCTTGAATCTGATTATTGGTGAGGGCTGTTTGAAGCAGGCAGGGCTGCACAAGGAGTCAGCCCATCGGCATTCACGGCCTCTGTCAATGTTGTTCACTTGCGCGCGTATGTTGTGTCAAGTTCTGAAGTGACACTACAGGAGATGGACTCCGAGCTGGAGAGGTATCACAAGAGCTGCGCAGCCTTGGAATTGAGTGTTGGCGAGGGCCGCTTGAAGCAGGGAGGGCTGCACAAGGAACTGTCGCGCCAGCGCTCACAGACTCAGGATGCCCAGCAAGCCATCAGGCATGCGCTTTCTTCTAAACTGCACTGATTTTGCCAATTCTGCACAGTAGTTGAGAGGAAATCATCTTTCCTATGATGCCTCAGCATAGCTGCTCTAGTCTGTCCCAACTTTTGCCTCTGTTCATTAGCTTGCTATGCTTGTTTTGCCTGGTGACAGGAGCTTGTACGAAACCAGATCGCAGTTGTGAGTAAGTTCAGCAAGATCTGTACAATGCACGCCAGTTCATTCAGGCACAATGGTTGCAGAAGGAAGCTGTGGAGAAGCTGTACTGCATGAAGTGTGGCAAAGCGCTGGACACTGTCAGCCAGCTTGCCATTGCCGCTGACTTTGCTATTTTGCACTGACTACAGACGTTTGCAGAGAGATCTGCAGAATGCAATTCAGATCATTCAGGCTCCAGGGCCAATGAAGGAAGCTGTCAAGAACCTGTACCGCGCCCACTGCAGCAATGCCCTGAACACTGCCAGCGCAGGAATTCATTGCTGCCGAGTTGACCATTGTGCAAATGCTTGCAGGCGGTTTCAGAGGGATCTGCAGAACGCAATACATTGCATTCAGGGTCCAGGGCCACTGAAGGGAGCTGCAAAGAAGCTGTCCCGCGCCCACTGCGGCAAGGCCCTAGACACTGCCAGCAGAAGTTTTCATTGCTGCTGAGCCTACCATTGTGCACTTGCTTGCAGGCGGTTCCAGAGGGATCTTCAGAACGCAATCCAGTTCATTCAGGCTCCAGGGCCACTGAAGGAAGCTGTGAAGAAGCTGTACCGTGCTCACTGCGGCAAGGCCCTAGACACTGCCAGCATTGAGCAGGAAGTGCTGTCAGAGTATGACAGGCAGCGAGAGTTCCTGGAGAAGAGCGTGGACTCTTTGAAGCACAAGTTGCAGCAGGAGACTAGCCAGCATAAGGCTGAGAACAGCAAGGCCATGCTGGTATGCATATTCTCATAGATGACAATCGTGTTCATGCCAAGCTAGCAGCAGTCAATGGTCAAAGAAAGCAAGGCAAAACCTGTCTGAAAACTGTCAGTGGGACTCTTCCAAGAATAGAATGCAGCAGGAGACTAGCCAGCATAAGGTTGAGAACAGCAAGGCCATGCTGGTATGCACACCCTCACAGACCACTCACGATGTATACACAGGATGGCTCAGGCATAAGTGCATGCTGATCAGTTCCTGAGTGTGATTGCGCATGCTGGCCTGCTGCCATCTTGTAAATTGATAGAGTACAAGCTGCAGCAGGAAACTAGCTAGCGTAAGGTTGAGAATAGCAAGGCCATGCTGGTACACATATTCTCACAGACAACTGAGGCTCTTCAGCTATGATAACACTTGCTGACTGTAATAAGGTTGGTGATGATGATGATCATGATCATCTTGTGGATTCTGGTTTGCTAAGTGCCATTGACATGGCATCAGGCAAATGTGTCTTTGCACTGCAAAATCAATGAGTTGCAGCATGAGATCAAAGACTTGAGTCATGCAGCAGCGTCCCCAAAGCCTGGACCATGCGAAAGTGCTATCTAGGCCAGAATCAGATGGTCCATGGCACCTAGCTTGAAAAGAGCATTCAATGGTTTGCAGGCTAATGTGGCACTGATCAGTGAAGTTAATGAGCTGTGGCGGGAGATCAAGAATTTGAGGCATTCTGCACTGTCCTCAAAGCTGTCCTCAATGCATTTTCAGACCAGAATCAGATGCTCCATGGCACTCAGCTTGAAATGACTGACCAATGGTTTGCAGGCTAATGTGGCTTTGATCAGCGAAATCAATGAGCTGCGGCGGGAGATGAAGAATTTGAGGCATGCTGCAACATCTTCAAAGCCTGGGGCTGGCATTGGGGCAAGTTGGGGTGAGGGCAAGGGTCACAGACGGGTCTCAAAGGAAGCCAAAGAGCCTCTCCCACCCCCTCCTGGGTATGTTGGTGATATTGATTGTAGTTCTATCATTCTTGTTAAGATTGTTCTTGATGTTAGTTACATTAGCATTTTGATCGTGACTCATGGTACTAATGATGCACAGGCACATGGAAAGTTAGCTCGTCACGGTAAGTTGCATATTGCCAGTCTTGTACACGCATGGGCATAAGACGACACTTGTGATGGCATGTGATTGGACCAGGATGCAGATGAGTCACTGGCCACTGCCCAGCCAACCTTGCATCTGCCTTGCTGGCCCGTTGTATTTTGTCTTTGACGGTAATGTCCTGGCTTCGCTGACCAGCTCAAAGGTCTTCACTAGGCACATTTCTGACGTGTTGCCTTTGCACAGCGCGCAAATCAGTGGCAGCATGTTACACGCAGATTATGGCACCTCACATGGCCTTTGATGTTCCTGATCTTGTTGATGTCCAATGGATTTGTGGGTGCAATGCAGGGCTCAAGGGCTTGGTGACAGCAGTGACGAGCTGCGTTCAGAGATTGACTCCTTGCGAGCAGATGTTGCACTTCTGCAGAGCGAGCTGGCGCTCAGGTATTCTGTTGTGCCTTCCCTTGCTGTTGTCTTTTATGCATGTGTTCTCATGCACCGCCACATTGGCTTCTGCAGACCGCCTTAGCGCTCAAGTGTTCTGCTGTGCCTTCCTTTGCTGTTGTCATTGATGCACCAATGTGTCTTCATGCACAGTCACATCGCCTCTGCTCTACACCAATTTAAAGCAGAAGAGCCAAGTGCGGAGTCTAGAGCACTGGGTCTGAGGTCATGTTCAAGACTCAAAGATCACTGGGTAATGAGCATCACAACTCACAGCTCCGATTCAAGACTCAAAGATCACTGGCGCATGAGCATCACAACTCACAGCTCCGATGAATATGCTACTTGATTTTGTGCACAATACATAGTTATTGCAGTCGCTGCTGTTAGCGTTGCTGCATTTCTGCTGGCCAAAGATGTGATCCCATGTCTGCAAAATGCATGTGCACTGTTGCTAGATTGACATGAGGCAATCAGGTGCCGGGCTCACCACCAACAAGCTGTCACTGCCTCTAATTCATGGACTTTGTGGCCTTGCTTGCATGCAAACATGACCCTCTACTGTGTGGTGCATACGCTCTGCAAGTTGTTTGCGTATTGCAAAGCAAGGTCTAGCCTTGCTGCAGTGCTTTATGCTGATGTGATACGTTGCGCAAAAGCATGTTCTGATATAAGCAAGTTTCACCTAGGCAAGCTGTGCAAGCGCTATGCTTCCATCCATTGGCTTCTCGCTGCATGCGTCTTGAGGGGGCTTGACGCATGTATATGTCAGAAGCAACTTGATGATGCATATGCCTTGGCTTGTGACTTGAAACAGTGCTGATTCTGGTGCTGTTTGTGCCGCAGGAATTCACGCATTGCAGAGATGGAAGGCCAAATTGCTCCTAGGCCCATGTCAAGGGAAAGATTGCCAGCCATGGAGGGGTTCAAAGAAGTGTTGTTGCCAGAGTCAAGCGCACAGTCAGAAGTTTTGTCTATGTAAATTCAGTCCAGGGAGTGCTCTGTCAGTCCATGTTGCGCTTTCTGTCCCGATCCAACCAACAGCAACTGAGAACTGATTGAGTGCCTGTCAGCTGTACAGCTGAATGACATGTATACACCAGCTGTGACTGCTTGTTGCTTTTCAAATCCATGCGATGACCACAAAACATTAGCATGCAGTGTGCAACACATACATACCTTGATACGTACCTGAGTTTATAGCTTCATTTCGCTCGGTCAAGTGTTGCATGCAACGAACAGAATCTACGAACAGGTTGTTGAGAAACAAACCCCCAATGAAACTGGACGACGCAAAATCTTGTTGGCAATCATTATGATGGCCCAATCTTGCATGCAACGAACAGAATTCACCAACAGGATGTTGAAAAACACCCCCCGAATGAAACTGGACGCCGCACAATCTCTGCCAGCTCTTGCTTCACTTGATTGTGAAAATCGACATAAATGCGCTTTGCAAAGCGCACTAGCATCTAAACGCCATATGTATACCGTGCAACTGTTCGTGATACAGTCGAACAATGCAGGCTACAGACGACCAGAAACATGCTTCTGCTGCTGGTGATGGTGACCTCAAATAAGCAACTGGGTGACTGTGCTGCTAAATGCTTTCATGCTGTACTGATCTGTACATGTTATTAGCGATCTGACTTTTGCTTTTAATGAAGTCTATGCATATGAAAATAAGCAAGTTTATAGTGCTTGGCACTCACTTGCCGTGTTGCTTGCAAGCTACTTGCTTCTTGTAAGCATAGTGGTAGTGGCGCTTGCAACATTCCAAAATACTCACCACCATCAACTTGTCAACCATGCTGCACGCCCTCTGCAGCAGCTGCCGTGATTGCATGCAGCCGTGACGGGGTGCAGTCCTCAATTGTGTTGCAAATCATTGTCTAATTCCATTGCAACACACCATGCTCTCATGAGATGAGCATTTATATGCTTTATGTTCAACCTTTGATGGTATGCTGTTCAACGCTTGTTCTGTCAGCAGGACATCCTTGTAGGCACATAGATTGAGCACTTGTTCCCTCTTCTGGCCACCATGACATCCACGTTGGTTCCACGTTGGTGAGAATATTCAAGACCCCAAAGCATGCATGTTTTCACAAATATGGACGCTGCATTGCATGGCCTAGCTGATTGCAAAAAACGACGTGGTTTGTTCATGAGCAGTCAAACAGCCCAGTGTGAGTGCTGTTACAGTGCACGCAACACAAAGATGGAGAGCTTCAAGGCCTGTGAGGAACAATACTACTAACTTACAATACTAACCATGGAGGGGTCCAAGGAATTGGTGTTAAATTTGAGTTTTAATTGTCTTCACTTGTACCTTAACATCAACCTGTCAGATGACGTTTGACATGTGCATACGGTACCCTGATCTGTGTATGTGCCTTTATTTTGCCGAGTTCAATTTGCTTGCAGCGAACAGCCCCCCGAACAGGTTGTTGAAAAACAACCCCCGAACGAGCTGAACGCTGCAAACTTTTGTAGCTTCATTTTGCTGGATGGCCTTGCATGCAACGAACAGCCCCCCGAACAGGTTGTTGAAAAACAACCCCCGAACGAACTGAACGCCGCAAAATCTCTTTGAGTCTAGAATTGCCCTGCAGTCGAGATGGCAATGGATGCAACATTTCCTCCTATTAATACAGATGAGCAAGCAACAGGAACAGTGCGCCTATGGGTTTGCAACCCTTCTCAAAACCCCAGAGAGAGCCTGAGCAAGACCCTGACAGAAATTATTTTGAACAGAAAGGTTCGCAGACAATAAGCGCCAGACTTTCGAGGCAGACTTGATCACAGCCTGTGCAATTACTTGCTGAACTAGTGGCACATCAACCTGGACCTGATGCGGCGCTCTCCAACAGGTAAGTCATAAGCACATGCCTACCCTAGATCAGGTTGTTCTGTAGTTGAGACAAGCACGCTTGACCTCACGACCTATTTGACCGATCTAATTTTGTATGAAGGCTGAGATAGCGAACAGCGACAATGGACGCTGGACAAACTTCAGGCTATGCCTCTGCTACTGCTGGTGCAGACGACGATCAGGAACCGGTATGGCCGTCTGCCTCCTCGTGAAGCAATGCCGATGTTGTCGAAGCAAATGTCAGATCGGATTTCTCAAAGTCCACTCAAAATGTTGGACACAGCACAGGCGTGGCAACGATGCGAGGCGTTGCAGGAGCTGCACGCCGTCAGGACACGCTCCCGGTGGCAGTTGGTAGTGAGAGATCAGTACCCTCGGCATCCGTGATCACTCGGCCTGCCGCAGGATCTCGCGAGGTTGTGCCGCAGACAACCTGTCGTTATACCAGGCTCTTCCCCCTGAGGAAGAGAGTCGGTCAGAGAGAGTGGAGAGAGTGCCGGCTGCAGAACGGGGGAGCGCGGCCACCCTCCTCGGTGTGCTAAACGTAGTTACCGTATAGCCTCGCAGATTTGGTGTTACGCCAGAACGCAAAGTATGGGCTTGTAAAAGTCTGTTCTGGCTTTGCTCTGTAACTTCTGGACATTACGTAATCAGCAAACCGAAATCACGATTACCTGCGAGCATCTTGTGGACGTACGGTACGCTGCATTGCACCCGCATTAGCTTTCAGGAAACAATAAACACAGATAACATCGCAGATCTAGGCTGTCTCCAAGCCCAGATCTAGGCTCTCTCCAAGCCCTGCTTCATCTTGGGAGAAGTTCTAGACACCAACACATGGAATTGCAGCAGCTGCAGCTTCTACAAATCCAAAAGTCTGCTGTTCATATGCTGTGTCAAACTCAAGGACTCAACGCACCACACACCTTCTCGCAAACACCTTGCACCAGTTCCACTGTGACCTGAGTGTTGTATATCCTAGATTCAATGCCCTTTTTGTTGCAGGGCGGATAGAACAAATTGTGCAAGCCAAAGATCAATGGCTTCAGATGGCTCTCGATACGAGGCAGCTCAGAGAGAACTGGTGTAGTCAGATGACCACGCCGCAAAAAAGCACACCATCGCAATTGCTCAGGGTTCATGTCATGCCGCAAAGCAAGCTTGCCATTGCAACTTATGCTCAACGCACTGATGAACAGCCCCTCCAGCATGCTGCTGACTGAGTGTTTTTCACCTTCAAGCACAGATAATGGCGCCCACAAAACGGTGCCTGTAATCCCATTGAGGTTGTCGGCAGATCGGGGCCTATCCCAATTTCCAGGCATGTCCTGCACAAAAAGCGCATTGGTCTCACACGGTGCATATCCACAGGCTTGGCAGGCATGCAAGCACTTGAAGCTCAATATGCCCAGCATCTTTAATTCTGCATTGGCCATCAGTGTCATCAGCAATTATATTGGCAGATGTGCTCCACACCTTGGCAGCAGAGAAGTCAAAGAGAAATCCCCGGCCCTGCCAGTGTCTGTAACGAATTAGCGCAAGAGCGATACTCCAAAGTGGTTGGTGTTCAGATAACACCTTCAGTTCGATGTCGGCTACAAGACAACCTCAACGCAGTGATTGG
>BDIU01000117.1:0-156584 GCA_002118135.1 Trebouxia sp. TZW2008
TATGAGATTCATCCCTTTTCTAAGCAAGACTATAATCAGAGCTACAACAAAAACACCGTAGAGTGTATGGCATCAGCTGCATTGCAGGCTTTGGAGAGGCATGTGAATGAGCATGCACCAGAAGGCGCCAAGATCACCTTCAGGACACTTGGATTCAAGGCTTTTCCATACAGCATGCCCAGGGACACTGTTGTCAATGTAGCTGCAGCCAAGGTACATACAAGCCTGCAAGGCTGCTGTACTGTACAATGTGCAGGATTACCGTCAGCAAGTCATGCATCGCGTCTTGTCAGTGCTTGACAATAGTGCTGACAGCTTCAATAGTCTGGTGGCGAGGCCAGTCCCTGCCAGACTAACGTCCTCAGATTGTGCTGCAAAAGCAAATGCTTCTAGCCACCAGACGCATATTGGGCAATATGCACAGATGCATTTATGGTGCGATCGCCGACATTCTGCAGACGCCAGCTGTCTCAGCCTGTACAGGTTCCATGTGCTTGCTTGAACAGGATGCTATACGCGTGCAGCCAATTGAAAAGTGGCGTGGCGTGTTTGTTTGCCCCAGGTTGCTGATGATGCAGAACACTCAGCATGCATGCCCTGGAGCATGATCACAAGCACTGCACCCACGGGTCATGTCATGCTGTCATAGGTGTTGGAAGAGGTGCTGGGCAAGCCAACGCTTTACTACAGGGAAGGAGGCACCATTCCTGCCATGGCCCTGCTCAAGAAACAGCTGAATATTGACATGACCATGTTCTCCTTTGGTCTGCCTGATGACCGCATCCATGCTCCCAACGAGAGGTGAGACCACACTCTACTTCACATTGATGTGCATGATGTATTTCGCTGTCTGCTGTGTCAATGCCATTGCCTAGCATGCCTTTGATGGTATTGTATGTCAAACTATGTCTGCGTTGGTGTTAAGGTGAGTTTGTGCGGATACAGAATTTGTGAACTGCTGGTGCTTCAGCTTTTTGGTATGAAGACGGATGAAGTTTCAGTCAAATCCTCATGGGCCCCATAGTCATATGATACCAGGCTTACAATTGTGTATCGTAATGCATGTCGAAAGCTTGTTTCAGCACTAGTGTCATTGACTTCATGCGTGTTTTGCAGATATGTTGAAAGCCAGTACAAGATTGGCCGAGTGGCATACGTGAAACTGTTGAAGAGCATAGGAGCTCTTTCGCAGAATGGCTCAGCAGAAGCAGCTCCTGAAAAGGACGCTGTGCAGCATGATGTGACAGAGCTGTAGATCATCATGATATCATAACGCATCACTGTAACGGCTGCTCTACGAGCTTTGTCTGTAAGGCGTCCTTTTGATCGCTTCAAATTGCCGTCTGTTGAGCGCATGTCAAATGCAGACCTCATTGGCTCAAAGATAGCTAGCCTGCGCAATGCGATTTGTTGCCGGCACATGAGACAAGCAGTAGCACAGCCGTCACAGTTATTTCACGCGTCTTCTGCCCGGTGCAAACGATTCATCTGGAGACCTGCTCATCGATTGCATATCAACTGTAGCGCGCGATCGTCGCAAAGATCCAAGGCAGCCATGAGCAAAGCCCAAGCAAAGGTGCTGATCTTGGAAGTAGTGATGCTTCATGTGGCAATGCTGGGCTGTTCCGAATCGGCACAATGCAACTTTCTGTATGATCAGGCGTCAGCAGTCTTGGCAGAGGCGCAAGAGCTGCCAGAACTTGTGGTCTTCGATTTGGATTATACCTTGTGGCCGTTTTGGTAAGCTTGTCCTATCGCAAGCATGAGTGTCATCACAGCCCCATGTCATGAAGTATGTGCCGCATGCATTGCGACCAAACTGAACTGCAGACTTGCTGCAAACCTGCTTTTGCAAGTATGCATGCTGAAATCAGCAGCCATTTGTCACAAACAGCTTTTTCTCCATGCATGCAACTATATGGCTGCATTACTGCACACAGGTGTGAAATGTACACAGCTAGGGATGAGCCAAATCTGTTTTCAGAGGCAAGACAGGTCATGGAGGCTCTAAAGTCGGTAAATGACTGTGTACTCTTGCATAAGACAGCCGTGTGACAGCAAAATGACAAAGTACGAGATTATGCAGGGAGCATAATGTGCCAATGGCTTTAGCCTCTAGAACACCCACCCCTGATGTGGCTAGGGCCTTTCTCAAGAAACTTGGTAAGTTGGCCAGTACAATTGTCTGCAATAATGCCATTCCTGCTATGTGCCCTTGCAAGCAGAAACCTGTATGCTTTATGACCCACTGTGCCTTACTGCGCCAGGGCCTTTCTCAGGAAATTTGGCAATTTGCCTGCATTCACCCTATCTTATACTGTGGCAATGCCATATCATCTGCTTGTATGAATTACTCTTTTGAAAAGAAAGTTTGCCTGCTTTAACATGTATTTTGCCTTGTTGAGGTTGTGCCAGCAACTTTTTGAAAAATACTCAGCGGAATTTTCCTCCTGACTTTACTGTGATGCTGCAGTAATGCTGTCCTTCTGTTCACATGTCTTGCCTTTACATGCAGCTGGACAATGTTGGTGCTATGTGCAGATTTGGCACAGGGTTGGTTTATCAGTCAGCAGCTGATACCAGCATCAAGTGGCTTTGACCACAACTCAGCACAGAAGGACTTGAGACATTTCCCAGCAATACAGGTTGATGACTGATGCATGACAGCATTTCATATCTGCTTGTCCGCAGCATGTGGCAAGCTACTCCAATGTCTTCTCTTTGCTGCAGAAAGAAACTGGGATACCATACAACCGCATGCTCTTCTATGACGATGAAGATAGAAACATACATTGGGTACATCCTGTCTGTCATCTGGCCAAATTTTGGCTTATGCCCAGAAAAATTTCTCACATCTTTCAAAGAGCTCTGCCATTCTGACTCTGTGATTGCTCCAGTATGTCAGCTGGGCCTGCTAAGCTTGTCTTTCACGCATTTTGAGTAAATGAATGAGTGAGTAACTTTGTGATGGTGCATGTTCTGCAGGTGTCAAAGCTAGGTGTGACGTCCATTCTCGTGTCTACCAGTGAAGGTGTCTCTGTGAACACACTGAGAAAGGGATTGCAGGCTTACAGCCGGCAAAAGCGATGATGGACACAGATGTGGACACCTACTTTCCCACTCCCAGTGCTGGCAGAGGCCAGCATTCAAAAGCGCACTGCATGCTGCTGTTGTTGAAATGTCCATAGAGCCAGCACCAAGAGTATATGTCATGAGCTGTGGAACACACTCTGACATGTGACATGGCTGCACTTTGAACATTGCCATCAATTGTGGTTGCTGCAGCTATCACATGATGCTCAAAGCTAGAAGCTCTGTTGCGCACACTTGGCTATGCAGAGCAGGACCTACCAAACTGGTTGTGGTGCTCGGAGCTTATAGCTATAGCTAAGTCAAGCTTGTGGTGCTTGGGCGCTGACAAGGAACTGCTGCTAGTGTATACCCTGTCAGCTTGCTGTCAGCCTCGACACTGATCCTTGCATGCTGAAGAGACTAGGTGTGGAATCTTTCTGTCAACACAGTGATGCCATGACATCATGGCATGTATGTCAACGTGCATCAGTCTTGTATCAGCTCAGTGTCAATTCTGGTCACACATCGACTGTTTGAAAGACTGGACAGGTTTGAGGGGTGCTACTTTTTGCTGGAGTATTGCATCTCAAGTTTGATTGATAACAGCTGTCTGTCAGAACAGTGAGTATGACAGTGCTGTTGACTGACTAGAGACCATGCTCTCTTGAGGAGCAGGGTGTTTGCTAAACACACTGCGCCTGTCTTGCGACGGAACTGAGGTGACTACACTGAAGATGTGTGATTTCTTGGGTCCTGCATGTGTATTGACGGCAGGCAACACCGTAACAGTAAGGACTGTCGGCTCTGTGTACTATTATTGCACTTAGTGGTAAATGCGAGTCAGGTCTTGCCGACTATCCAAGACAGTGAATGTACTTCTGCCTTTGTCTCCAGCCACTTGAGGGAGCTCTCCTTTGCCTACAGCTTGGCTGATGCACTGCACAGAGTGGCAAGCTGTTTGAAAGCTGCAGCCAAAGTGATTGTTACCTCAAGGCGCAACACATCTTGCTGTACACAACCTGTTTGACTTGCTCTGTTGTCAGCTGTTTGGGTCATGTGCAGCCAATATTCTTAGCTGATTTGTTTACAATTCACGCTCCCTGCATATGCACAGCTGATTAGAGCTGTTCAGATGAGGCTTGACACCTGCTATGTTGTCTGGTAACACATACATGGCATGCACAGAGCTCAAGACTTACTACATACCTTCAGCTTTGTATGGAGCTGAATCTCCAGGCGCTCAACGCTATGTCTCAGCTCCTTCACCTGCTTTGCCAGAGCATCAAGACCGGCAAGCTTGTCATACAATTGTATGCAGGCATCCTGCATTTCTGTGGAAGCTTGCATTGCTGCCGCAGCGTTTGCCTGAGCAGAACCCATTCCAATCTGAGCCAATGCAGCAACCAGCAAGCTGCAGAGCTGATCAGCTATCTGCTGAGCAGGCCATTACCTCAAGCATTTGTGCAGCTTCATCATAGATTGCAATATGCTCTGTTGCGATGGCAGCTTGTTTGATGGAGGACTCTCGATGCGACGACAAGAGCTGGTGCAATCGTTCAATCAAGCTTTCAGCATGTTGCGACAATTGCTGCACGGCCTCAGCTGCATTACTTGGAGCAGGGACCTCAACAGTGCTAGCGGCATTCTGTGGCATGTCAGGTGTGCATGCGTACGTGAACGGCAGCTCGCGCCGTCGCCTTTATCGGCAGTCAGGGCAGTCACAGCGTCAGATATTGTATATTATGCATGCATCATATTGTATATTTTGCACAATGGAGGGTATAACCTTCCCCTTTAAGTTTGACTGTGCCTTTGGCTACAGGCACTACTCAGAGGCAGTTTCAGGTTTCGGAGCTAGCGCTGTAGCTTGGTCTCTGTAGCGGAAGGCACAGCGATCGAGCGAAGCGATTGTGTCAAGTGCACTTGCGAACCAGTGTTGAAATCGCCACTGTACGTCCAGCAGAGTTCAAGCTGTGTCAGCCTTGGTTCACCAGTCGGCAGGATCACCATCAGCTGGCACGCCGTGCCAAGGGGGCCAACGTCGTTCATGACGGGTTGTGCTAGCGTGAGCGCTTGTTGAGAGATGAGGGTCCAAAGGTTGCCTTTGTTGCTAATCGCGGTTGTTGGCAGCCTGGCGTTGCTAGCTACATACAACTTGGCAAGTCAGATCTCGAGAACCAACGCCCTAAAACGACAGCAAGAACTTCAGCGTCGGGGCACAGAAGACATGTTACGGAGGCTCAGCGCGAGGGTGTGCGGCTCACCTGCTGTTGATGGGTGAGCGCTTCTGAGGTCAGCCACCTGCCGACATGACCTTGCCCACATCAGGGTGTCTGTGAATTTGAACACCCACCTTGCCATTGAGCTCTGTGTCTTAACCCTCAGCAGCTGCCTTTCAGGTATGCCCATGTCAACCCTGAATGCTTAGAGACATCACCTACAAATGTGTGGTGGCATGAGTGGCAAGCCAGTGGAGCTTCTACAGAACATGCACAGGCGGTAGTGGAACGCCATGCAGACTATGATGGTCTAGCTGTAGTTTGGGGCATTGGTCACTTCCATCAAACTGTAGAAGAGTGTGCTGAGGCATGCCGAAAGTATGTGCCATCTTTGCAGCAAGGAGGTACATTTCTTTGACCTTTTCTTGTGCTATTGAGTCTGCTGAGAGGAAACATAGCCCTACGTGCTGTGGCAAGTCTTGCTAAGGTGTCATTCACGCAAATACGCATGCCAATGCAAAAGAAGCACCTTCATGTGGCTGGAATGCAGGTCCCTTCTCCCGGCTGCCGTGCAATGCATTTGCATGGTGTTCTCAAGAGAATTGTTTTGAGCCTGATGCGCATAAGCATTCCTTTGGAGATTGCTGGCTCAAATTTACGGAAGGTCCACTACGCCCTGAGGTCAGAATTTTGTTCATTGAGATGCTAGGCACTTGGCACTGTGATAATAGTTACAACAGCTTTTCTTGTGCTCATCCAAGGCATTGACTCTGAATTTCATGGCTTTAATTTGCTACAGGTCAACATGAGGGGCTTGCTGCCAGATGATTACCGAATACGTCACCCAAATGCTCCCACAACGGTGCAATGGGATTCAGGTCTTGCTTGCTGATTGTGTCTTGCATTTGCTTGACAGCAACAATGGCTACAATGGTTCTTGCATGCCGTGACTGCACTAGCTTTGATTGAGGCATACACCTGAAGGCTAGCTTGATCAGCAATTGCCACATACATTGAAAGCACTACTCATGCCGTGTACGACCATGACACCTTTTGTAATGTGGTGCAGGAGTTGTATTGCCAGTGGGACTTCGGCCTAGCAATGGCAGTTACAGCCCACGATTTTACTGGTGAACTAGTGCGGGATGATGCTAAACGTGTCATGCATGTAAGGCATCTGATTGCCACACGCTGTTGGCAAGAGTTCCTGACTCCCATAGTGTGCATGGAGACTCTTTGACCTTCAACTAAAGACACTTCTGGTAGTGACCTGTCATCGTGACACCCAGCTCACACCCAACAGATGTCAGCACCAACTTGCTCAGGCATCCAGCTCAGTGTTGACACACTACAGCAGCTGCTGCATTCAACAAGTGGAAGGTGCCATGTTTACTGATATTGGAATGCTCTAAAATTCAGCTGCGCTCAGCCTGCAGCCTGCTCCTGGCTGCGTATGCAGTTTTGAGTGTTATGCCCCATGTGACCATATGCATGATTGCTGTGTTATGGACTTGTTCATCTGCTATTTGCCTTTCAACATCAAGGAAATTCATTGTGTCGAGCACCCGATATCAGCTAGGTGAAGCTCCCGATGCCTTTGTGCATGAAGTCCTGCAGTGCTTGCTTGCTTGGTGATGCATCTGGTGATGCGTTGCTAAAAGCTTAGACCTTGACGTTGGCGCCTGGACACTTCTTCTTCGCGGAGATCTCGTTGGTCATTCATGAAGATGAAGAGCATGGGAAATCGTTGCGGGTTGCGATGGCATGTGCACTTCTTGGTGCATGAGGGCGCTGGCCCCTTGCGCTTTGCATTATTGTGTGCATCTCCTCGTTATGCAGTGCATGGCAGGCTTTAAGTGTGCACCTCGCTGATTGCAACACCAGCAAGCGGCTCTTTTGCTGCTGCTCCCTCCCAGAACGTCCTGTTGTAAAGCTGCGTGGCAGGTACGAGGCTGCCTTTTGTGGCCCTTGTTCAGCATGATGCACATCGCCTGAGCACCTCCGGGCCTACCAGATCTTCATCATGTAGCAACGCCTGCATATCCAGTTGCTGCGCTTTTCAAGCGCCAGTGACTTGCTCAAAGCCTGACTATCCCCTGCTGAGTCGTGCCAGATGTTACTGCACCAAACATGCGCTTGCTGCTGCACCCTGTTTTTGAGGTGCTTCGGTTGAGGCTTTGAGGGGCTACTGTCTCACGCAAGTTTGGGTCATAAGTTTTCGTGCTGGACCCGACTGACACAAGCTTTGCTTTCACCAGATTAGGCGTGTGGGCGTCAGCAGTTCCCATATACAGCACAGCATCCTGTGTCTTTGAGACTCGTCAAGCTGTCAACTGACAGCGTGGGCAGTACACAGCGAACTGCTGTGTTATTCTGGTGCGATCAGTGCCGTCAGAGGTTCTGAAACGAACCAAGAAGCAGCCAGGCAGCTACAGAAAGCAGCGACAGCAATTACAGCACTTTCGTCCCCGTTGTGTTGCCGGGGCTGTCATCACATTGGCTTGAGAACGACCTTGCAAGGTCTCTTTTGGGCAGTCAGTGTAGTACTTTACAAGGGGCATACGCTGTAGCCTGTACCTAGCCAGCACCCTTCAGTAGTGCTCTTCCAAGCCTCAGCATCACAGTTGCCATAGTCTTGCTACATCAAGCAAATTTCCTGCTGACAGACTGGATGAACAGCGAGCAGCCATCAGGTATTTCTACCAAATTTGTGTCAGGCCTTTGTGCAGAACAGTTCCACATGATATCAACCACAACAAGCATGTTTGCAGGCAAGGGTGTGCAGGCAGACATCCTGAATTCAGCATCTGTTGGAGCCGCTCACACAGATGTCACACAGAAATCTGCAACCATGACAGACAATTGTGCCCCAAGAGTCAGCAATGGCAAGGTAAACCTTTTGTGTCAATCCCATCATGAGTTCTGCCCACTGCATCCTATCAGAGACCTGCTTTGTGCAGCATCAGTGTCAGTCAATGGCTTCACAGCACCTCCTGTGATCAGCTGCATCACTGTCGGTGGAGATGCACAGCAGCTCATTCAAAATAGCATGCAGGATCATGATCTAAGCAGTGGCTCAGGTTCGTCAGAGCAGAGCAGCATGGCCGCAGACCATGCAGAGTCATCAGATTCTGATGAGAGCATGGCGCAGCAAAGCAGTGACTCCGAGTCTCATGAGGTGTGTTCATGACTCCAGTTGGTCTTCTGCTTGCAACCTTTGTGCAGGGCTTGCAAAGGGTATTGTGTTGAGTCTGCATGTTTAGATGTACTGGGCTCATTGTCTGGCATCAGTCAGACCATGTGCGATATCTGCTGTTTGTGTGCATCGATAGCAAGATGTCATTTGCAGGCAACACCCAAGTCAGACGCAACTGCTGTCAACCATTTGGGCAGCTCTCTACCCTCTGGGCTAGCAAAGCTAGAGTCAGACATCAGCTCAGGCAGCATCAAACAAGAGCAGCAAACAGGCACTGCAGACCAAGCAAAGCTGGAACCAGTGACTATCAAGGCAGAGGCAGATGCAGTCAGCAATGCGCCTGCAATATCAGCAGCAGAGGCCGCCAAGACACGTCACACACGATCTCGCAAAGCTGCAGTCAGCAAAGAGCCTGAGCCGCCAGTCAGACGCCGGACCAGCGTGGTCAAAGATCGTCACAGGGAACCCTCAGAGCAGACAGATGAGGACTTTGTGCTTGGCAGCAGTCGAGCCAAGCCCAAAGGCAAGGGCAAGACAGCAGGCAGCAAGAAACAAGCAGCCGCAGCTGCAGCATCTGACAGAAACAAGGCTGCAAACGCGTCTTTCCCACCAGTCATGGAGGACAGCCCAGAGCCTGCAGAAGAGATGGACGTGCTTCTTGGATGCACCAAGTGCAGATACCTCAAGGGCGGCTGTGGTGCTTGCCGTGACAAGCCTGCACTTGAGAGGCCAAAAAGCTTGCGCTGGAAGCCAGATGGGCTGCGACAGCAGAAGGTGAGCAGTCTATGTTGCACTAGCAATTTGCTGGTCATCCTCAAGCAACGCTGACCAGAACTCCAGGCAAAATCTTCAAATTGCTGGTGCAAGGCTTGAGTGCATTGCCTTGCCGTGCCTGACTCATTTTGTGATGCAGATTTATTTCATGATGCCAGTCACTATGGACCGTTGAGACTTTCGTCAAACAAGCAATTTCTACTGTCAATTACAAAAGTGTTGGAATCACCTTACTTGCATGGTATTGCAGGGTATCCCTGTGGCTCCAACTTTTCACCCTACAGCAGAGGAGTTCACAGATCCGCTGGCGTACATTGAGAAGATCAAGCCAGAGGGTGAAAAGTAAGCTTGCCCTTTGCATAATCAGCTGATTTGCTATATAGCAAGACTTTTGCTAGTGGCAACTTCTTTGCTCATTGTTGTGGCTGGTCATCGGTACAAGGTTCTACTGATTTTGACAAGCATGCATACGCAGGCTGTTGCAGCTCTGGCATTGAATCTTGCTGGCAAGTGCAAGAAAAGGCTTGCGAGACATAAATCTTCGACGGTTTTGTCCTACACAACCATGTACTGTTTCATGCATACTGCACCCCTTGCATCATCAACATTTCCACCTTTACCATACAGAGCTGGGATCTGTTGTATTGTCCCTCCACCCGGGTGGGCGCCACCCTTTGCACTGGAGAAAGGCACCAACGGCATGAGCGCAGAGAGCTTCCGCTTCTTAATCCGGCGCCAGCTGACCAGTCACTTGTGCATGCGGCTGCCCAACACGTCTCGCAGACGCAAGGCTGCAGCTGCTGGCAGGTCAGTCCCGACTTCTCGCCTGCAAATGATCTCCTTGGTCTTGAGCAGAATGTTTGGCAGACCTCAGCTGCCAGAGATACATAGCTTCTTGCTGATGTGCGAGAAGCATAGCAGCTCAATCTCATCCATGGAGCATGCACTTGTGATCAACCCTTGACATGAACTCGGCTTAGATTTTTACGTTTGATTGGGACGATCGCATATTGCACAAGCGGTTGACATGTTGCGCCTGAGATAAATTGGACACACAAGATGTTGAGCTGATCTTGCAGCCAGTCTTGCAGTCAGAATGGACAGCACTAGAACAATGGGCTCTGTGACATGCTGAAAGAGCCCACTGTTTCAATGACTGTCGATAGTGGCTGCCTGTGCAGCAGCATCAGAGCACAGAATGCTGCATTAGATAATCACCTGCACCCCATGGTTGCAGATCTCTTCTTCATGTGATTGCAAATCCCTTGCAACATGTGAATGCAGGGTGAGTTGTTTCTCAAGGCAGGCAGAGTGTTGTGCAGGTATGGAGCTGGCAAGGTGTCGTCCGGGGCCAATGTTGATGGCGCTCCTCTGCCTGAAGATGTTGAAGAGAACGGCAAAGAAGAGGAAGTTGGCGAGTTTGGTTTTCACACCCTGGTAAATCAGCAGCCTCAAACTTCACAGTACCTTTGGCTACTGTGCAAGCCAGCTTGCATCATGCCAGCATCCTGAGTCAATCTAATGCTGCTCATCAAGCTGGCATGTGCAACCTGCAATGGCGCATCATCTGCGTTGCATGTCGCGATATGTTGGACGCCAGCAGTGCTTGGTCACATTACTGCTGACGTGAAATTGGCTGCTGCAGGATCGTACGCACACTCTCAAGTCTTTTGCTTCATCAGCAGACTGGATCAAGTCGCTGCATTTTGGTGACCCCCAACCTACAGCAGATCCAGGTGTTGCAGCAGAGCGCTCCTCAAAGCGGCGCAAGCTGGGTAGCTACACTGGACCTGAGCCCACAGTTGAGGAGATTGAGGGAGAGTTCTGGCGTGTCATTGAGGCTCCAGATGATGTGAGCCTCCTTGCACAGTGGCAAACACTGTGTATGTAGACATTCCTGCATCTTGCACAATACTGTTTCACAGAGTGAGAGACAGTGACAAATGTCTTGCATGCGTGGTGATGGCTGATGTTGGCATGGGCATTGCCAGCTTGTCATTGTCATTGCTGGAATAATGCTTGCCATGTTATTGATATTCACGCCATCCTGGGCTGCAGTGACTGCTGACATGGTCTGGATGCTGGGGCAGTGCTCATCTGGTCAAATGCGTAGCAGGCCTAAGTACATACCTTGCTTGCCCGCCGTGAGTGAGGTGACTTTGCATACAGGCATTCCAAAGCTTCCATGGGCCCAAGTCACACGCTGTGTGCCTGAAATGTGTGACACGAAGCTGTCTCACAGGTGGTGGAGAGCTTCTATGGGCAGGATTTGGATTCAGGGCACCATGGGTCTGGCTTCCCCTTGCCCCCTTTCAGGCAACGGCTGCTGGAGGAGCACTTGCAGAAGCAAGCTGCAGCCCGTCCATCCAAGACAAACAAGACAGACTCTGACACTGGGGATGACAGCAGCAAGAGGACGTATACAAAGGAAGAGACAGTGTACAGCGAGCATGCATGGAACATCAACAATCTGCCTCGCTGCAAGGCAAGTTGGTGCTTGCCTGCTGTCCTGTCTGCACATGACCTGTGCTGCCTTTGAGTCCCTGTGGGACCTCTTTAGCTGTATGTTCTGCTGGGTACTCATGCATCACACCTGCCTTTGTCAAATTTTATGTGCAGTGTTGTGTGCTTCAGCAACGGTGGTGGGCTGTGTGCTGCTCTTCTGCATAGGATTCGTGCCGCCTTTTGAGTCACTGCTGATATCTCCCTAGCCATATGTCCTGCTGGGCACTTCTGGGACACATTTACCTCTGTTGAAGCATGTGAGCTGCTTTACAGATATGTGCTTTGTCACCAGAACCTCATTGTTCAGTGTGATGCTTGTGGCTCACCCTGTGAGATTAGGTTCTGTGACGAAGCTTACTCTGAATTGCAGTCAAAGGCAACATCTCAGCATTTCAATCAAAGAATGCTAGAAAACAGCTATGGTTGTGTCTTGTCATTTGGAATGTCAATGGTACTGGCTGGCTGGCTGCTCTACAGTGTTGCGCATTGTGCAGGGTTCAGTGTTGCGCTATTACATTGGAGATGAGCTCATCACAGGCGTCATGGTGCCCTGGCTGTATGTGGGCAGCTGCATGTCTGCATTCTGCTGGCACATTGAGGACCACGCCTTATGCTCCATCAACTACCTTCATATGGGTGCACCAAAGGTACAAAATCTCTTCCAGATGTCCTATTGCAGCAAGCCTTTTAGTGTCAAGTTTGTGCAGCTTGCAATGCATAGCCAAGCTGATATACACCATCTTGTTTGCACGGCAAATTTACACTTCTTCAGGCGGTTTTTACCTTTCCATGCATGCGTATAGGATCCTCAGCACCTTGCAAAATTTTTCATTTTGTACAGGCATTGCTGTGCGCATGGTGAGCTTTGTCATTCTGCTCTGAGCACCAAGAGTCTGCAGCAGTTTGCTGACCAGTTGTATTGTTGCTGCAAGCATGCAAAGCTGAGACTGTCGCCTGTCATGCACAGGTGTGGTATGGCGTGCCTGCAAATGCATCAGCAGCCTTGGAGGAGGCAATGCAGGATGCTTTGCCTGACCTATTTGAAGCTGCCCCAGACCTCATGTACTCCCTGGTCACTATGGTGTCCCCCATGAACCTTCAGGTAGGCTTGCAGCCAATGGTGCTGCTTCGCATCTGGCGTCTGTGCTGTTTGCGTGAGTGCTTCTTCTCATGCTGCACATGCACCTGGTGTGCCAAGCTCTCCCATGCTGATGCTTCTATTTCAATTTGTGAAAGGTTTTCCATTGTACATGACTGGATCTTTGAGTTGCACGCGATGTGCATGTGTCGATTGCTGGCACGCTCAGCATACTTGTCTATGCTTCCGTTTATCTGTCAATCTCAGTATGCAAGCAGATGTGTCTCAGCAGCAGCAGGCATTAGCGGGCTTGCTTCCTCCTGACTGATTTTGCGTGCTACCTGCAGGCACGTGGGGTGCCAGTGCACAGGTTGGTGCATCAGGAAGGGTCCTTTGTGATCACCTTCCCCAATGCTTACCACTCCGGCTTCAACACTGGCTTCAATTGTGCTGAGGCTGTCAATTTTGGTCCCCCAGACTGGCTGCCTTATGGCACTGACATTGCAGAGAAGTACAGGTGCAAAACTTGTTGATGCTGAGCCTTGTCAGATGCTCTTTGCTTTTGGCACTGCTGGCTTTTTCTGGTGTTGCATTTCCCTTGTCAGGAGCAGCTGCAACATCTGATCATGAAGACCAGGGACTCTTTCGCTGCCCTTATCTGTCTGCTAGAATGCTGAGCGTTGCCTTCAGTCAACATGACAAGTTGTGTCAAATGATCCGTAACATAGCATTTGAGCTTTTGTGCAATTGCAGGCGGGATGGCAAGGCTATCACCTTGTCACATGATGCATTGCTCGTGGCCTTAGTCAGCACAGCTGAAGCCGTCAAGGAAGCAGCAGATGCAAAGCAGAAGGCTGCATTGGCAGAAACCACAGTCGCCACAGACAGCAACCCCACTGCTGATGTCGCAGACCCCGACCCCAGCAAGGCTGCCCCTCCTCAGGCCTCAGATGCAGATGCAGATGGACAGACTGAGCGATTGCTGTCAGGTCAAGCAGCCTCAAGCTCTCAGGCTGCACCGCTCAAGCCAAAGAGCAGCGGTCCCTACGCTCCTGGAACAGGTACGGAAAGGGAAACAGG
Source organism: Trebouxia sp. TZW2008 (assembly GCA_002118135.1). Classification (NCBI taxonomy): domain Eukaryota; kingdom Viridiplantae; phylum Chlorophyta; class Trebouxiophyceae; order Trebouxiales; family Trebouxiaceae; genus Trebouxia; species Trebouxia sp. TZW2008. The sequence continues at coordinate 13,925 of BDIU01000117.1, forward strand.
CTGCGCAAGCAAACAAGTCTTGTTTTCTATCAGGCACACACCCACTTTTAGAAGAAAATGTTTGTGACTCCATGTAAATAAATGACATTGATTGTTTCAGGACTGACAATAAGTTCTTGCTCAGGTAAAAGGTCAGATCTGACTTTCCTGGACCCTATGAACAAGGCTGACTGCCCTCCCAAGGCCATAGCGCTGGCAGCAGGGGAGCTGGTGCTAAGGATCAGGGAGGAGAAGAGGAGAAGGGAGGTTGGCGGCATTGCTGCTGAGCCTGCTCTGCCCACCAAGCGCATGTGTGGCGGCAAGCCAGGTACTGCCTACACACTGACTTGCCTGACATCAGGGTCTGTTCTGCAAGATGTTGGTCTTGTTATTGTTGTGGCAGCAAGCCAGGTGCTGCATGTGCATACTCACTGGCATGACACAAGGGGAGAAAAGAAGAATGGAGGTTGGCGGCATTGCTGCTGAGGCTGCTCTGCCTGCCGAGGACTACTTGCACACAGCTACTTGCTTGACATCAGGATCTGTTTTTTAAGAGGACGCTGTTGTGGCAGCAAGCCAGTATTGCTTGCATACTCACACCTGCTTGAATCAGCTTCTGTTCTGCAAGAAAACGGTGGTGTGGCAGTCAAGCCAGGCAGTGCCTGTACACACTTACCTGCCTGACTGAGCCTGCTTTGTCCTTCAAAACACATGTGTGGGAGTCTGCTTGTCTCGGCAGACACGACTGGTGCTTAGCACATGTGCCAGAATGTGTGTATCATCATTATTACAATGCTTGATGTTGTTTGCCTGACATCAGAGCCTGTTGGGCAAGAGGGCTATGGCGCCAGAAGTGTTACAAGACTGCTGATTCTTTCTCACCCTCAGCTCATGTCCTAGTTGTGCCATGTGGCATCTATCTCACCAATTCTGGACCCTGATAAGCTGTGTCATGTGGATCATGAGTTTCGTGAGATTGATGCACATTGCGCCTGTAGTTCACGAGCTGCTGATGGAGGGAAGGCATCAGCAGTTTTTACATGCTCCTGAGTCTACCACTCATTGCTGTCAGGCTTTGCAAGTCGGCACTGACACACAGCTCTGCAACTGTGCTGAGCAATGGTGTGCAAGTCTTACACTGCGTGATACAACGCATATACACCAACAGCTGCCTGACAAAATTGTTTGTTGGAAAACAGTCTGTGTGTCATACTTGCAAGGCTGTTGTAGCTAGCAGGGTAGTCAATTTCTGCTGAATTGATTGCAAGGCACAGATGATAAAGACTAGCAGGTGCCTGACAGACTGCTTGTTCAGCTAGCAGTCTTTTCACAAAACTTCCAGGAAGCTGCATACAAGAAAGGCCTGATGTGCTTGACACTGGGTATTGACCTCGCAATGCCTGGCAATGGCTGATGAGTTTTTACTGCCAGACAACAACTGTCGACTTTCCACTGCCTGTGGCAAAGGTGCTGTTGACAATGGTGTTCACACAGATACAAAGGATGCTGACTGTCACTTATGTAATGTGACATGTGGCTGTATGTTGACATGCCTTTGGCTCAGCTGCTGTGGATGAGAAAGGTATCTGAACTGATACAGAGGATATGGAGTGGGCTATCTGCAAATCTGACATGTGCGATACGCTGACTACTGACTTTGCACTGCCTATGACACAGGTGCTGTGGATGAGAATGGCGTCTACACAGATACAGAGGATGTAGACTGCGCCATTTGCAAGTGTGACATGTGGCTGTATGCTGTTGTTTCCCCAGCATGCCCAGGCAAGGCAGCTTGCACAGAGCATGCCAATCAGCTGGGCTGCCCCCGCAGTGAACAGATCCTGCTGTACAGGTACGCCTCACTCCCCTTGTCAGTTGTCTGGACATAAACCTTGATACACAGTGTTTGGCTATGCCTGTGAAGCTTTGTTAAGACATCACAGTCGTTGTGAACATTAGGCTCATTGTCCATGGTGTCGCAGTCTGTGTTGTTGGTGCTCCCTGCGTTTTCAAATGGAACACTGCTGACTTGGTTGCATTGTTTCTTGAAATATTATATTGCCTGAGCTGAGCAAAGCAAAGCAATAGCATAGGCAAGTACAATATGGCACTGTCTTTGCAGTCATCTGCAACTTTTGCGCTGTGCATGCTGCATCATCTCTCACCTGATCTGCGTACAATAGTACAGGTAACCACGCCTGAGCTGTGTGCAATTCGCAATTCAGATGCAGGTAAGCCTGTAGAACAGAACAGCAAGGCAGACAGCATGTTTGAGTACATGGCTTTCCTTGCTTTGCAGTCAGCTGCAGCTATTATGCTGTGCATGCAGTATCGTCACTCATATGACCGCTCACAGTATCAGCCTGAGTTGTGAGCAATTGCAATTTTGCAGGCATACCTTTGAGGAGTTAGAGCAGCTCGTAGATGGTGCCAGGAGTGTAGTGCCAGGAGTGGATGCTGTCATTGCTGCTGCTGTTGAGAGGAAGGTCAATCCTGTAAGTACCTCCGTCCCTGTGCCTTGCACTGCCTCATATGCTGTCCTTGCTGTCAAAAAGCAGGTCGACCTTGTAAATGGCCCTGCCCATTGGTTTGCTGATCGTATTGCCTTGTATGCGACGTTTTGCTCCTTTGAGGGGAAAATCGTGGCTTGTTAAGCTGTGCAATCGAGCTTTTATGCAGGCACCTTGTGACCCTTGAGGCTGGTTCATGTATGTCCTTGCAGCTGGGCCTCACTTGTGTGTTCAGGGTTTTGGGTTGCTGTGAACTGCATGCTGCAATCTGTCTAATGCTACAGCCATGCTCATCTAACCGGTCAGTGCCTTACAACCGGCAGTGGCTCAGATCTGGTCAAACTGAATGGTCGTCTGCTGCTGCAGCCTCCTCAAGTTCAAGTCAACAAGCTGGGCCCAGTGAACCAGCATCTACATGGATCCCAGCCTCCATCACCCTCCCCAAGCCCCCCTCCTGCCCCACCCAAGCGCACCAGGGGTAAGGACAAACGCCCAAGAGGGCCCAGGAAGAAGTCGAAGCGCATCAGTAAAGACAGCACGCCGCGCAGGGAGGTCGCAGGCAGCAGCAGCAGATCTGGCCGGCCGCGTGCCAACGCCGGCAAACGCCGCAAGCCAGCCCAAACAAGTGAGGATCTGCCCCCTGTGGTGCGGCGACCGCAGCGGAAACGTAAGGCACCTGCTTCTGCTGACGCATCACCTGTGTCAGAGAGACCCGCGGGCACAAGCTCAAGAAAACGCGCCAGGCAGCCTGCTGGTGCGGTGGCAGCGCCAGAGGAAGCCGGTCTTGCAGCTGGCAAGCCTAAAAGGCAAGCTCGGCCATCCAAGAAGGCTTTGCAGGCTGCAGCAGACCATGCTGTGGCACAAGCCGTTCCTGTTAATCTTGCACAGTCAGCACAGCAGCAGCAACAAGCCAACACAGCAGCAGGGCCTCAGCATCAGTCAAGCACCGCTGCTGCCCCTCAGCAACCCCATGCTGTGGCTGTCAACCCCCAGGCTGCTCTTGCAGGCAACAGTGTGACTGCCCCTGTGCCTAGCCATATCACAGACCAAGGCCAGGCTGCCCCACATCCTGGGCAAACCAGTCCAAGCGGCTCAGCACTGCTTCTCCTTGCTCAGCAGCAGATGCAGCAGCGCCTGCACCAGCCATTGCCAAGCTCCACAGTGCCACAACAGGACGATGCTGCTGTGGCAAACCAACAAGGTGCTACTAGCAATGGTCAGCAGCTGCGACCGTTGGGCAGTGCTACAGCACAGCAAGCCTTGCTGGCACAGCTGATATCGCATCAAGCAGCACAGGGACTTTTGAGCTATGCACAAGATGGCGCATCGCACCCCTTCTTCACCCCAGGCTTAGCTGCAGTCCTTGCTGCAAGGCAAATTCAGCCAGGGCAAGATGCTGCAACATCAGCACAGCTGCTGAATGCGCAGTTGCAGCACAGCACAGCTGCTTTGCTACTGCAGCAGAGTGGGGCATTGCAAGTGCCCACCACGGGTATGCTGTACCCCACCTCCCTCATTGCTCCAGGTACCATTCTACCAATGGCTGTCCCTGAGCAAGCTGCTGCTCAGGCACAAGCACAGGCACAGGCACCTGTTCAGCAGCAGCAGATCCAGCAGCAGCAGCAGCAGGTTGCATCAGAGCCTATGCAGTATGCAGTTGCACAGCCTGTAGGTTTTGCCCAGCCGCAACATCACGAGCAGCAGCAGCAGCAGCAGTCTGTAACAGAGCCACTGCAGTCTGCAGTTGCGCAGCCAGTTGTCTTGACAGGGCAGCAAGCTGCATCAGAGACATCGCAGCCTGCAGTTGCGCACTTAGTCAAGTTGACTGAGCAGCAGCCTGCACTGGCCCGGGTAGCTGCATTAGGCAGTGATGCTACTCAGCAAGCACAGGAGCCTGCAGCACAACAGCCTCAGCAAGCTGACGCTTCTCAGGCTGCCAATGGTCTGGTTGAACAGCATCAGGTAAACAATTCCACCCTGTGTTTGCTGAGCTGTGGTGCTATGCATTGCGTGGCTGTTTTCACGTCATTGAGTACTCCAGCTGTAGTTGCTTGCACAGATCGCTGCTCAAAGTTCAGCTGCCTGTTGGATGACATGCAAGAAGATCTTACATTAAATGTCAGATCTTTGATGTAAGATCTTCAGTAAATGTCAACAAAACGCTTTCCCGAGCTGCACTTATTTGGCATGCAGGCCCAACTGCCTGCTGAGGCTTCTCAGCAAGGTCAAGATGAAAAGCATGTCCAAACGCAGGAAGAGGCAAGAGGTCATGTTGAATTTGATCCGGACAGCGTTCTCGAAGACAAGATGTTTGAGTCTGGAGAGTAGCCACCATGTTTGGATGCTGCTTGCCAGTCAGCACAAAGATTGGGTTTCTGTGCTCAGGCACCGTTTGTGTTAGGTCTCATCCTGTTGTACACATACAGTCTCGTCTTCAAGTACTAGCGTGTGCCACGCTTGACTTTCTTGTGGCAGAGCAAAACAATCCTTTGCTTGCAAGCAGCAATTGCGTGACCTGTTCCCTGTCTTATTCAATTGTGAAATGCATTGAGGATGTTGATCAATGCATCGAATGCACGGAGCGTATGATGTGCACTGCGTATAATGTGTAATCTCCACATGCTGGTGCAGACGACTAAAACAAGCCTTATCTTCAACCTGTGCTAGCCATCGTGTAGATACACGTCAAAGCAGACTGCGCATGCAGAGCAAAGACTCATCATAGTGGCATTAACTAAAACAAAGTTTCGTTGTAACCTGGACAATCGAAGGAAGTTGACATTACATGCTATGTTAAGATCTAGGCATCATGATAGACGTTATGTCGCCAAGCTAGTGCTCCACTCTCGCATATCATATATGCCTCCCCTGACAGCTGCAATGCAAAGCGCACAAGCAAGTTTTGTAGTCGGGACGGGGCTTGTGTATAATAAAAGCTATGCTGCTAATCAGCGCTACTAGCTGGGTAGAAGTGCCGACCTACTGACTGTACTGAGACTGCTGTCACACAATCTAGGAACCTGCTATATCTATCTTGAACTTCTCGTCATCAGGCTCTCTACATCTGTTTGCTTGGCCTCAACAGCAAGGTCTGTGAGTCTCTCAAAACCCATATGGCAGATCCTGCATAACAATGGACCATGTAAGCATCCCAATCACCACAACTTTTGGCAGTTGCATCACACTTGCCGCTTGCTTGCCCACTGACCAACAACTGCAAGTATGCTTGTACAGGTCAACATCAGCCAGGGCCTGTACAACTTTAAATTGTGCCAGCTTGAGGCCTGCTTACTTGCCTGCTGACCAACAGCTGCAAGTAGGATTGCCTGGTCAGAGAAAGTCAGCATTCTGTACAGCTAGACTTTGTGCCACTCAGTTTGCGCAGTTAAGGCCTGCTTGCTTACCTGCTGACCAACAGCCGCAAGTATGCTTGGCCGATTCTGATTCCCACTAAGGTTCTGTGACCCACTGGGGGGAGGCTGGGGGGCTGGCTGAGGCTGGCCCAAAAGGCCCTGCCCTCCAGGAGCATCCCACGGCCTGTCAGCTATCTGTTTGGGCCCAGCCTGATCTGGATTGTTACTCAACAGTTGGCCACGACCTCCAAATCTGCACATGAGCTTACACAAATCAGCACAGCAACAAACTTCATATACATCAGCGCACTCATTGATTGATTGCCTGACCTGCAAACCTGACCTGCACACTGTTGCCTGACCAGCATTCTATGCACATGCAAAGTATCCTGAGTGTGACAGTCCACATAGGTACATTTCCACTTTTATCTGTTCACATGCAAGAAATTCTAGCTATCACAGCCGACTCAGACTCAATCTCCTGTGCACACTGCTGTGTTCATGTGCAAAAAATGCTCAATATGACAGTCAATGCAGGTGCCATTGTGCAAGCAACAATGAGGAGAATCAGCATCCTCATCATACAAGGTTATCAGTAGCATATCAATAGCAGCCAAAACAAACCTGGCATGTCCTCGTCCTCTGCCTGCTGTTATTCCAGGCCTTTCGCCTAGCGCTATGCCTGTGTTGACAGAGTTTACTACAACATTGATGTTTCTGAAGTCACGAGGCTTGGCTGCCTCTATTGTTGATGGGTCAGGCGGAGGCCCTGACACTCGTGTGTGCCGATATCTGCACTGGGGGCCATACACGCAAAAGCCCAATTTGAACATGTTGCACTCCTGTTGACACAACACACAGTTGTCAGCACAACCTTTCTAGCCCAATTTGAAGATGTTGCACTCTTGTTGACATATCACACAGTTGTCAGCCCAAACTCCCAGACCTTACAGATCAGGGAGGAGTTGGAGCACTTGCTGACACATGGGCACAAGGTACTGAGCGAAACCTACCTTGATGTCGGTCAGACTGTGCTTGTAAGGGCAGTCTGGTTCTTTGCAGATGCCATATTTGAGCAGCGATCTGCACACAGGCATGCGCTCTGGGTTGAATTCATGCAAGAACCCACATGTGTCTCCTTTCATACAGAGGCCTTTCAGCCAATAGGTACACACCGTCTGCATAAACAAGAAGCTGTTAGCTGCAAATGTTGCTTGTCAAAGCAAATACAGCAGCTCATTGAGACAGCACAGTGTTGACTGAGAGCAATGCAGCTGCCTGGGCAACCCAGAACCTGCGCCTACATACCTGTCGGTAGTTCTTCTTGTAGTTGCCTATGGACTGCCCAATAGGTGCGCCAGGCGGCAGGTCGGGTGCAATTTGTGAACCACCCTGCACACAAGCTTGTGTTTGAGCAAGCGTTGCAGTTATACGCTGCTCGGTCTGCAACACTTTGCAGTTCCGCTGCGATTTCTGTATGAAGAGGTCGGACATACCTGTTGGGTAGTTTGCGGAGGTTCTAAGCTGTTCTCGAAATCAAAGTTCAGATCGTCGTCCTCCATTTGGCCTTGGCAAGCAACTGACTAAAGCACGGATAGGTCGCGTGGCTAAGTTGGGTGATCAGGCAACGTCGGTGTTGGACCCCGAACTGGCAGCTGTTGCTCAGGACGCGGACTGCACTGCAGTTGACTGCTGAGACGGTGTCAAACAAAGCACAGCACGATTCAGCCGGGAACGCTGCCGGCAAAAGCTTTTCTGCTCGTTCGCGTTGCTTGCGAAGCTTCTACACTTCTTCCTCTTGCTGCTCGCGTTTTATCACGTAACTTTCCATTTTCGTCTCTAATGCCAAAATACAATCTGGCTAGATTCATCAGCCTGGCGCGCACCATGGGGACATCTTCATGCACGATCGTACTACGATCTCTTCGAGGCGTCAGCGCAGCGGCCAGATAGGCATGCAGTGTTGATGCGGGACAGTCAACGACGATTGTCCGGTCAGGGCAAGCTCTGTAGTAATAGGTGGTTCTGATGGACAGCCTGGAGATTTGACTGAGCAAACCCAGGTTGTGGTGTCGGCATTTTAAAGCAAGAACGCTAGCTGGTGGTAGGCCATGGCCCGCCCCTCGGGGACCTTCCAGAGGCAGCCAGGGTCAAAGCTCGCGGAGAAGCAGCCTCTGCTTGAGTCGGCCTCGAAACAGTCTGCTTCTGTCGAAGCACCTAGCGACGACAATGAAGCTGGACTGGGAGCAGCATTTCTCTGGGTGGCGTAAGCATCACGCTCAGCACAGCACATCTGATGTCCTGATGAGACAAGCCTGGCTGAGTTCTGGCTTCTTATGTTCCTGCAGGATTGCCAGCATACTTTTTGCTGCAACTGGACAAGTGCTTCGGTCACAGCTGTCACTGACGAACGACACAGAGGCAGCTGTTCTGCTGTATCAAGCAGTGCCAAAGCTGTTCTACTTTGTCAGTGCAGCTGCTTTCTTTTCGGCATTTGTACAAAATTGCTGTGCGCTCATATATGAGGCTGGCTCCACTAAAAAGCAGTTGGCTTTGGTGTCATGCTTTATCAAAGGCCTTTCTGCCTATGTGGACTTGCTGCTAGCCACTGGTGTTGGAGTGGTCATACTCGACAGTGCTGGAAACCCGTGAGTTCTGGCATGTCAAAGTCCCTCAAGTCTGGTACTGTTGCTAAAGCTTGTCATATCCTCAGGCTATCTTAGCCAAATGCGTTTTGCAGGCTGGTGGTCTCACGTTACACACAGTGGATGGTAACAACACCAACACTGATCTATGTCGTGTCCAAGATTTCTGACTTTTCTCGTACACAAGTGTCAGTGGTAGTTCTGTCTCAGTTCAGCGTCATTCTGACAGGACTGCTGGCATCCGTGTACCCATCCCCATGGAAATGTGAGTACTCTTCCTCTGCAATTTTCATCTAGGGTGACTCTTTGAGCAGACTTGAGCGTTTTCCTTGATGCTAGCCAATGCAGCGTTCATGCATGCACCGCTCAATTTTTCATCTCTGTGACAGAAAGCTTATCGCAAACGCATTCTCAAATGTGAGCATCTGAAGTGAGCCACTTTGAGTGGTGAAGGTCATATAAAGCAAACACCATATCTTGTATCAAGACTTCCTCCTTCATGCTGCAGGGCTCTGGATGCTGTACTGCATGGTTGCCTACTGCTATGTCATCTACTCCATGGGACAGATGTTGCACAGTGCCATTGCTGAGTCTGCTGACTCCAGCCAGCGGCAGGGGTTGCTGTTCATTTACTATGGCACTGTTGTCATCTGGTCTGCCTTTGTTGTGGTCTGGTTTGGGCAGGAGCTTGGCATGCTCAGCATTTACAGAGCAGAGCTCGGCAACATGCTCGCCAACTTTTCTGCCAAGGTACAGGATTGCTGCTGACATGATGTTCCATGCCTGTATCTTATGCGTCAATCTCAACGCAGCATCAACTGACAGGCTTACACTGTGCATGGCTGAGCTTTGCATGATGGCATGGCTGATTACGATTTGTACAAGAATGAGGTTCAGTGCATCACCATCATCTCCAGTTCAGTGTTTGATACTTGTGTGGTACATATCACGATTTACTAAAGAGGGCCGCCTGCTGCTGCAGGTGTTGTTCTCGTCTTCAGTCATGTATGGCAACTTTGTGACAATTGCTCAGCGTAGGGCTCTTGCCAAGGAAGCACAGGAGCACATAGACAGGTGGGTTGACATGCCCATTGTAATGTGGCTCCTTGCATGAGTGGCAAGGCACCACTGCACAATCTTTGCTTGCTAGCAGAAGCCAATGTTTGTGCTCAACCTGCTGTTTGTGATGATAGGCTGAAACAGATCGAGGATCTGAAGGTCAGCATGCAGGCCAAAGAGGAGTTCCTATCCATGGTGTCACATGAGCTCAGAACCCCGCTGAACGGCATCATAGGTACAGAATAAACTGTTTTGTCTAGCAGCATAGCAAGCAGGATACTGCATGGACTTCTTCACACATCCAGTGCTGGCACATCAAGTACTAAGGACAGCCTGTCCCACGCATCATCTCCTCAACATGGTCCTGATCATGGGGCAATCACAAACCTTATTCAGCTTGTACATGAGACTGCATCACAACTGTTTTTGTATGCAACCAGCTGCCTACAGCTATCACCTGCACATGCAGGGTTCACATAACAGCCTTAGTCCGTGCATGTGGCCGAAACTGCATGCATTGTGCAGGGCTGTCAGAGGCCATGCTACGGGGCGGCTCGTGGCAACTGGGTGAGAAAGGCACACACTATATCAAGACCATCAAGAACTCCTCACACCACCTGGCAAACATCATCAATGACATTCTGGATGCAGCTGCGTTCTCCAAAGGCCGCCTTGTTATCAAGCGTGAGAAGGTGGGGCCCTGCCATTTATCGCATGCTGTTAGCATCTGCACAATATGTTAATTGCATGCTGGTATGAGCAGGCCAGCCAGGGCATGCACCTCGCAGACGACATCACAGACGCAGCACTTGAACAACAGGTGCTTTGTCTCTGCTTGTTGAAGTGTAATCAAGCTTGTAGCATCTTACAGCAGACAGCCATGTCTAAGGACCTCACTTCCCTCCATGCTCAATACAACTGGTTTAGATTAGCACAGGACCAGACTGGTTGGGGAGACATTTGAGAGCTCCAGCACATACTCAGCTGGGACTGCTGAGCCTGTCTGGCACACATTTAGAATGAATGAACCAAATGAATCTTACAAAAGCAGCAGCAAAGTCTTCCTTGCAAATACACTCTGGTCTTGCCATAGTGAAGTAGGGAGGTGGTACAAACGCATTGCTGCTGCAGGTGCGCATGACAGTGGTGCTGGACCATGTCCTAGACACTGTACAGCATCTTCTGAAGAAGAAGGTTGCTTTGGAGCGAGCGGTGGACCCTGACACGCCAGACATCATTGCTGACGGCAGCCGCATCGTGCAGGTCCGCCTGCATCCTGTAAATGCTGCATTTTTGCTGCTGATTCTTCTGAATTTCACTAGCTCTTGAGGGCATTCTGCAGTCTTGTTGAAGCTGCACTCCTGCTGCCTGCTATACTGCATTCAGTACAAACGTGCAGTTTGCTTGATGCCATACAGCAAGTGCATGCAGGGCCTGTGTCAAGCACTGCACCTTGTGAAGACATGTGATGGTCTGCCCAATGCTCATGTGGTCAAGTGCACTGAACCTGTCCAGAAAGCTGTGTGCATTCCTCATGTCTAATCATCTGAAATGATTCTGTGCTTTCAGGCACAGCTGGCTTTGCTTGCTGCCGACCAAGAGCAAACCCATTGCCTACTTGCAAAGCATGCACTGCATGCAAGCATTCAGCATTGCATCAGGCATACCCTGCAAAGGTTGAATAATACGGTCCTGTGCAGATCATCTTCAATTTGCTGGGAAATGCCCTCAAGTTCACAACTGAGGGCTATATCAGGGTGACAGTAAAGCCCTTGCCAGCAGCAGGCGTCGGCATGGACATGGTGCAGCTAAGTGTTGAGGACACAGGCTGCGGCATTGCTAAGGACAAGCAGAAGCTGATCTTTGAGGCGTTTGGACAGGTGCTAGGCTGCCTAATCTTCACTCTGATGCAAGCTTGCATTAGGCCGTGGAGGTCAAGACAGAATTACACGCATGCTTGTGTTGGTCCCACAGACAAGACAGCGAAAAGAATGTTTGATGCACCAATACAATATGCGCTTGCGTGGTCGTCAGGCCAGTGCTTACAATGAGATGTTCCTCAAGCTGTGTTCCTGTGTCTGTCAATTTGCAATGATGCACCAAACACTCTGGGTGCTCATGTGAACATTGCTTACAGCATGCCCAAAGATTGCTGCACACAATAGAAACAAAACATGTTTGCAGGGTGACATGAGCGCCACAAGGAAGTTTGGGGGTACTGGACTGGGTCTCAACATCACCAAGAGTCTGATTGAAGCGCATGGTGGATCCATTGCTGTGGAGTCCATGAAAGGTGACTTGCACCTGCTGAACATGTGCAACATCTCAGGCAACTGGCAGCTCTCAATCTGCCTCGCTGAACTGTCATGCTCGATCAACTGTGTGCCAAAGAGTACAGCCCAGATTGCTGCTTGCCTGAGTGATACCTTGTTGCTAATGTTGGCATCAGCAAGGTATAGGGTTCTGCAGCCCCTGCTCAGCTCCGGGAGGGTGACCCCTAAACCGGCACCCCACATCAATTTGCCTCAATGCCAATACATGCCTAGTGTAGCCCACGCAAAGTGCCCTGCAACCCCCGCAAACCTGCACACATAGTGTGGGCAATTTAACGCCCCTGTAGACCCCTGGCAAGGTCACCAGCGTCTGTCATGATTATATCTGCTATCTCAAGCTCTGACTTTCAGATGCCTGCCAAGGCATCTCCTGGACCCCACAAAATTGTATCGCAAAATGAGTGGGGGGCCAATGCAATGATAAGTCAGGTTGCGGACTGAGTAGCAGTGTGCAGGCAAGGGATCTACCTTCACAGTGCGGCTGCCTGTCAATCCCAGCACCCCTAAGGTGTCATCAGACATGGGCAGAGCAGATGGGCAGCGCTCAAGCGGGTCTGCAGGCAGCCCCAGAGCAACACTTGAGGCAAGTGAACCTCAGCAAGGCCTGGCAGTGTCAGTTCTGTGTGCATTTGTTCACGCCTACAGCCAGTTTCTGTTTTGTCTACTGTGCCAAAGAGATTCTCCCTGTGCCTGGTATTGGAATTCCCTGGAATCCGCAAACATAAGTCCCAAAAAGTTCAAGATACTGCTCCTGCATGTCGTTACAACACTCCCCTTGAGGTGTGCAGCATTGCATAGTCCTTGCAGGATTGCTGCTTAGGCTGTGTGCCGTCATGACTGTGCATGGATATGGATATGCTTTGCATAACATGCCGTGGGATGTGTAAATACAAGGCTGCTGCCCTTCCATCAGCACTTTGACTGATTGCTGTGAAAGAATCAGCAAGCCATTTTACGCCACCGCACCAGAGCTTGTTGGAATCTAAGCATCTCAAGACAAGCTTGCCTTATTTGCTATACATGGATCCTGTCTGCAAGCAGATAGCTTTGGGCCTGTCTTGACCATGCCTAGTCAGTACTAGCCGTTCAGGTCTTGGGGAGCTGGAATGGCTGCATTGAGCTGACCAACAGTGTCCTTGCAGCTGTGTCAACTTTCAAAGCACTCATGGTCTGGACAAGGATGACATTAAGGTCAAGCCTGCAAGGATTGAGCTCATTATTCGCCAGGTCTTGTGTCTCAAACGTGCCTTGTCTGTGAATCTGTGTGTGATGCACAGTGTGGCCAGAGACATGCTTGCCTTCTTGACTGAAGATGGTTCGGGCTGTCTGCAGGACGTGAATGTTTTCACACCTCAGAAGGGGCGCAACTCCTCTGTTGAAGAGTCACGTATTGAGGGCGGGAAGGCGTCTACAACTGAGACGCTAAAGGCAGCAGCTGCAGCATACCCTCCCAAGCGGGTATGTGTAATTGCAGTACAGGGCATATGCATTTGTTGCATGTTGGCTGCTGCCCATGTTGTGTGCTGCTGCCTTCTGCACTCTTGATCTAGCATCATTGCATGATCTTACCAGCAGCCACCTGTGCACAGGTCAATCAGCTTTCTTGCATTACACACACAAAATGAGACAAAGCTTAGCTGTGCCTCAGGCATTAGCGCAGGCAGTGAGACATACCTGTTGTTTCTAGCATCCAATGCGCAGAGCAGTGTTGCATCGTACTCTGAAGTGACACAGGCGACACTGCGCAAATATTTTGTCACTCGCAATCCACTTGTATGCAAAAAAGCAGATGATTGGGGATCAGTGTTTGCAGCTACAGCATAGAGCTCAAATTCTCAGTCGTGCTATGAACCTGCAATGACGGTCCATTTTCGATGCAGAGTGGAGTGACAAGCACACCTATCAACCCCATTGATAGGGTCAGTATGGAGGGCACTCTGGGCCAACCTGCCCCAGGGCAAGCCCCTGCAGTGTCCTACCGCCTTGTCAAGTTTGACAGCGGTGCTGGCCAGCCAGGCGAGAATCCTGGCCGCTTCATGCTGTCTGGGGACAGCGCACAGACAGCAACCAACCTGTTCCAGACTACAACAATGGCCAAGTCTAAGAAGGTTTGGACGCCTGTCAATCATGCCATTTGCAAGCTACATGCTGTAGCGGAGACTGCATCAGCTTGCCTGACCATGACAACATCCCCATCATCGTTACCTGCTGCTGCACTAAGTCTGCCGTACGTCTTCCTGAACATGTCCATCTCAAGCACCAAAGGTGCATGTTGTGACAAGTATTCAGCAGCTTGGTGAAAATTTGCTTCTTGCGTGATGCTGTCATGACATGTAATCTGTGGTGCTGCAGCATCTGCCCAAGAGGGCGGCAAGCAGGATCCAGACACCCAAGACCCCTCCTCAGCCAGGTCAGTTGTCGACCCCAAGCTCTTGACTCTTTTGCATGTTGTATCCAGAGTGAGTGTGTCGTGTTGTATCCAGAGTGAATGTGTCATGGTGATTAGGTTGCAGCCTTCGCGCTCAAGCCGTGGTCTGGCAATGCAAAAGCAGTTGGCTGCAGTAGGCAGATTGGGTACGTCGTGGGATGCAACGCGCTGATCAGACAAGCACAACATGTCGTACTACCTGACATTGTCGCCACTTGCAGCAATGTCAGATCATGTGACGAAAACAGCCAGCTTAGGCATACATGAGTGCTTGGCGACAAATCTACATCCTGCAATGATCATAACAGCAGCAGCAGCAGCAGCAGCATGTAAAATCCTGTTGCAACATATGCAACATGCTCAGTCAGCGACAGAAATGCTGCCTTGTCCGAGAAAATGTGTCTTCACTTGATGAATAGCGTTAATCATGTGACCAATCGGCTGCAATGTCTTCATCACTCTTTGGCACGCTTTGCTCAATGAGTGCATTGCTGTGTCATAGGCACGCCCTGCAGCATGAAGGACGGCAGCTGCCTGACAGACCGCAAGTCCACCCACATGGAGGCTCACGGCTCTGTGCTCATCCTGACAGTGGATGACGAGCCCACAAACCACCTGGTCATTGAGGAGATCGTCACCTCTCAGGGCTATCAGGTGTGTCTTGGGCTGACCCCTCATACGTCAACTTTTTACTGGTTGCTGCTCTTTATCGGGCTGCTCTCGGGCTGCTTCTATGAATAGAGGTTCCGGTTATGACGCCTAACGGTGTAGACTTTTCCTTGTTTTCCCCTGCGTCTGCTCTCCTACAGCCCCTGTGCAGGACTTGCCCCAGACCTTTGTGGCTCAATCGTATACGATGCAGGAGGCATAAGCCCCGATGTCAAATGACAAATGTGGGGTCTCTACATGATGTGTCAATCCATACCTTGTTGCTCTTTGCATTTTGTTATATTGGCACACACTGCTATATTCGGTGAACATGCTCGTGTCGTCGGTTCGGCAACTCCACCCAAGGTGCTGTAGGCATCACGCAATTGTGTGCACCTGTCTCACCTTGTCAACCTTGATTGCGATGTTCTGCGTGTGTACAGACACACTCAGAGCTAGATGCAAGGGAAGCTTTGAAGTGGGTGGATGCCAGCCCAGTCCTGCCAGACCTCATTCTGCTGGACTGCATGATGCCAGAGATGTCTGGTCAGGAGTTCTGTGTGGAGCTGCGTAAGACTGTCCCAGATGCTGTGGTGCCCGTCATCATGATCAGCGCCAAGACTGACGAGGAGAACATTGTGAATGGCCTATCGCATGGCTGCAATGACTTCATCTGGTGCGTACTTGTTGTGGCTGTCTTTCGACAAGGATAACATGCCTTTATTGATGGTGATTTTGGTAAGGCATGTGCCCACTGTGGACAACACATGCACCTGTGAAGTGCCTGTCAATGCTGCTGCATGACCACACTGTGCCCACCTAGCGCATGCCAGGTATGTTGTCCAGCAAGAAGTCTTTGTGCTGTTGTAGCTTCTGCTGTACAGCGTGTGTGTTTGCTTCAGCAAAGTTGCTGTCGATGAACTGCTGTCAACCCTCTGACAACAGAGCCCATCCGCAAGCTCACCCCTCACAGATGTGCCAATACAACCTCCAAGCAGTGTGTGTTGACAGCTCAGCTGCATGCAAATTGGCAGTGGACAGCATGCTGCCTGCTACAGTGCTGAGGCGGTGTGTCATCAGCAACAGCATGCTGCGTCAGCACCATAGTCACTTACATGCTTGCAAGCCACCCATGGCCAGGCAGCAAGCCGGTGAAGCAAGGGCAGCTGCTAGCGCATATTCTTGCCCAGGTGAGGGTGAAGGCCCCACCTGCAGGCAGAGCAGGCCCTTGAATATTGTCACCCTTGTCACCATATTTGCCATTATATGCATGCTTGCTAATGGTGTGTCAAACCTCAACTAGCCTGTTGCTGTGCAGCAAGCCAGTCAAGCAAGGGGAGCTGTTGGCGCGTATCTCAGCCCAGCTGAGAGTCAAGGCAGATGCCACCTGGGTGCAGTCCATTGTGAAGGGCGTGCTGGAGGATGACTCTGAGGCCATGAACATCCTACAGACCATCCTGCCAGAGCCTATCATCTCCCGCATCCAGGTCTGCACTGCATTGCAGCACACAGCTTGCTTGGTGTTTCATGTGGACGAAGACCTCATATTTAGTATAAATAGTTTAGTGTGGCACCAGACCCACCTGGTCAAAGACAGTTGAACACTCCAGTGCATACGTAGCTAAGCCTGCTGAGCCTGCCTTAGCATTCGTTTGACTGAATGTATATTGTATGATATATGCCCAGCATGGACACTGCTGAAGAGATGCTGATTGCTTGGCTGCTGCTCATGCTGTCAGAGCCTGCCCAGGCTTGGATGATTCTGGAGCAAAGCGTACTGCGCCAGTCTTGCCATTCTGTACCTGCCGACATTTGCAGCTAGATAGTGCATTTCCTTGTGACCTCATGCTGATATGCTGCAGGAGGGACAGCATGTGATTGGTGATGCATATGACCATGTAGTGGTCATGTTCAGTGACATTGTGGGCTTCAGCACCATGTCCTCAACCATGTCAGCTGTCGAAGTCTTCCTCATGCTGACCAACCTGTACTATGCCTTTGACCGCCTGGTGGACAAGTTTGGCGTGTACAAGGTGGAGACCATTGGCGATGGCTACATGATTGCTGCTGGTAAGCAGAATGCTGCTTTGTAGTGAGCGCCATATTGTACTTTAACCCAAATGAATGATGCCTCTGTACCTAGCTCGCCCTGCTGCACATTTGCATGATGCTCAACAGAGGATCTGTAGTGCTCTGGCATGTGTTGCTCAGAAATGCAATGCTCATGGTCTAATCAACTCAGTACCCAGTTGTCAACAAGAGAACATTGCAGCGCGTCGGTATGTGGTGCTCAGGAGTATCATATTAAAAGGGTTGTAGCTCTGATCATTGATGCTGTGTAGGGCATGATGAGGACCCTGCAAAGGCAGCCATTGGAACGCCTTTGGAGCGCATGATGAAGATGGGCACTGCCATGCTGGAGGCTGTCAAGACCTTCAAGCCACCTTCATCAGATGGCAAGAAGTTCGAGATCCGTTTAGGTCTGTCCCTGCTATTGAATGCGTGTCTGCTGTCCGCAGTCACCCTGCAGACATTGAATCACTTTTGAGCTGCAAGGTTGCATACAAGCTCCCTGACGTGCTCGTGAAGGCAAGACAAGAGTGCTAGTCCCTCATCATGATCATGCTTGTCCTGTCTTTCCGACAAGCTCTTCCAAATCGCAACGCTGTCTGCTGCGCGAGTTGTGCCATCTCCTTCTTCACCATGCATGCTGATTGTACAAGCCCCTTGCACAGCTCACTGTCCCTACGTAGCTCGCCAATGCATGACACACCTGACCTGACTGTGCATAGAAAAGAAATCCGAACAGTGAGCTCTTCAAAATTGCCACAATGTGTGCAATGTAGGAACTGTGCCCTTCCCTGTTTGCCTGTTGTACAGCTTACAAACGCCTTGCACAGCTCACTGTCCCTACGTTGCACAGCTCACCAAGGCATGAGACACCTGATCTGACTGTGCATAGAGGTCAAATCCAACTTGCTGCCTACAGGGGTGCACTGCGGGCCAGCGTATGCTGGTGTGATTGGCATGAAGTGCCCGCGCTACTGTTTCCTGGGTGACACTGTCAATGTGGCCAGCCGCATGGAGAGCAATAGCTTCCCCAGCTGCATGCATGTCAGTGATGCAGTTGTCAAGGGCCTTTCCAAGCAGGGCGACATGTTTGTGCCCTTGGGTGAGCGCGCCATCAAGGGCAAGGGCAACATGTTTACCCATCTCTACAAGGTCAGCCGTGCCCTTTGCCCTGCCCTGCCCTGCCCCTTTGCAAGTCCTGATGACATACAGCACATCATTCCTGTTGAAATGGATGCTATGTGCGTTTATGCTGCACTTTGCTTGGAGATGCTTGGTCTAGCGAAAGAAAGAAAAGAAAAGTATATGCCTTGAGGCGTCATAGCAAGAGCCTTTGGCTGATGAGGCAGCCTGCACGCTGAAGTGGCAGCCCTTGGTCTAGCATATGGGTGGTTCATAAGCCCTGTTTAGTGTCTGGGTCAGATCTTGACTGTGCTGCATCACATAGGTAGCAGGTGTTGCCAACACATTGATTTGTTGCGCACAAGTCTCAAGCATAGCTTGCATGTTACGCCATGCACACTAAGTTTCCGTGTACTACCATATGGGTACAAGATTCTCTTCACAAGTAGTTCAATGTGTACTGTACTTCTTAAAAGACATTTACAATATGTGCGTGACGAGCTGCAGCACTGCAGGTGGGTGACTGGGAGGAGGCAGTGGACAAGTTTCAGGCCAGTCAGGAGGAGCAGAAGACCCTGGCTGCCATGCAGGCTGCTGCCCTGGAAAACAGAGCCATGAGCCTTGCTGAGGGTCAGTCTGTTCCTCAGCCACCAAGACATCTGCTGGAGCAGCAGCAGCACCCTTGTGCCATTGCCTCGTACTTGCTGAAAGGATGAAGCTCATGCATGTCCTGCTTGATCAGAGCAGGAACGGGATTGCATCATTCTGTAACGCCAAGTGCTCTGCTGACTCTGCTTGTGCTGCCCGATGATGAGCACAGCGCACGCGCTGCTGGTCAGCAAGCACAATAGCATCTGACAGTGCAGACCTTGAATCGTAGGTGGCCGTGGTCTGCGGCAGGCACTGAGCTCACAGGCTACAAGGAACCTGATCAGGTCAGGCAGTAAGAGGGCAGAAGCCTTGGAGACCCTCACGGCACAAGTGGCAGAGCTGCAGAACACCCTGCAGGTATGGTTGCTCCGCTCACCCTCGATAACAGCTTCATATTCTTCTGAGCTGTATGCATTACCTGTCATGCAGTCAGTACCCACATTTGCTGTTGGTAGCTTACAGCATCTCTTGTCACTGACACTGTTGATCACGTGTTGTGACAGTAACCTCTGCTGGTCAAGCTCAGGTAATATTGAGAGACAAGACATGCAGGGCTTGCCATTGATATTTCAAGCGCAGTCAATTCTTCCAGTAACTCTTTGTGTGAAGATCTACCTGTATTCAGACCCCAGGTTCCAGGGCAGGGCAGGACAAGCTGCTGTGCTTCTAATGCTGCTGTGTGGTCTTGCTGCCATGCATCAGCGCTGCTGCATGTCTTTGCTGTACAAGATTCAAACTTGGCAGTTGGTGGAAGCCTCACAAGCTCTCCTGTTACGCAGACTGAGAGGGGTCAGAAGGAGATTAGTGCAGCCAGGGTTCGGGAGGTGGAGTCACAGCTGGCTGGTGCTCAGAACAGCCTCAAGGCAGAGCGGCTCCTTCTTCAGCAGGCAAGCTAACTTGCCCTTCCATACTCCTTTCTGCCTTACATTTTCCATGACCTGCCATGGCCAATGCTGTAGTTTCCCTTTGGTCAAAATCTTTTGAAGTTGGTTCAGATGCTGTATCTCCTGTTGACATCTCCAGTAAGCTGTTGTCATGCTGATCACTCAGCAGATCGTCATCGCTCGTCAGCTGTAACAGCTCCAGCAGTCGATAAATCCACCAGATCAGAAGCAAAAGTCTTTGCCTTGTTGCCTAAACCACAAGAGCAGATATGCGATACCTTCAGTTGGCTGTAATTCTCTGAAAAACAACAAAATCTCTTGCCCTGCTTGTGGGATCAGCAACAACGGCAAATGCTTGCTTCAAAGCACTACAGGTCCAGCAGGAGATGAGCCTGGTGAAATCACAGCCCCTGAAGAGCAGCGAGCCGCTGAAGAGCAGCTTGGAGATGGTGGGGGCACAGGTGAAGCTGGAGGCCGCCACCATCACTGTGGTGTCACCGGGCGCCAGCATGCCCGGCTGCAGCGTGCGCTCCCTGCTGAACGACATGGGCTTGCAGGTATGCCTCCTTAATGGCTTGTTCAATAGCACTGCCATTTGAGCGTCTCGTTTTTAGAACATGGATCTGCGTTTGCCTCCTGGCGTCACAGCTGTTCTGCAAGACAGCTCAAGCGTCAACCTCTTAGGGGCTTTGCGCACCCTGTGCCTGACTGTCATTTTACAGCTGGCGACCTTCACATGCTTGTAATGACCTGCATGTTTGTTGTCTTGCATGCTGAAGAAACACATCACTGAAATGACGTTTTCAGACCAGATAAGATTGCAGAACTTAACAGACAGCTCTCAGCAATCTGTCAACATGCATGACAACGAATGTGATTGAGTTGCAACATGACACAAATTGACAAATTGACATCAGCTTTGTCCATTGCTTACTGGTATCATGGTCAACACTCTGCTGCAGCGCTGTGTGCTGTAATGCAGAGGTACATTCACAAATATGAGGCGGGGCTTCTGAAGTTGCACATGCTGCTGGGTTCAACCTTTTTTGCATACACAGAGGAAACAAATCTGTCAGACCTTCACATTGCCTGTATACTCAACTTTGTGCTGTGATACAGGAGTACATTCACAAGTTTGAGGCAGAGCATGTGAAGCTGCACATGCTGCTGGGCATCGACCACCGCGGTCTAGAGGCTCTGGGGATGCACTCATACGGGCACAGGGAGCAGCTCATTGAAGGGGTCAAGGAATACCTGAGAGCCTACCTGAGGGCTGCTGAAACCACCACCCAAATAAGTGCCAAGTACTGAAAGCAGTCAAAAGCCCGCCTACAGCATGGTCACAGTCGTACTGACACACATTTGATAACCTGTGGTAGCGCGTATGTACGTGTGGGGTCTCGTGCAGTACCACTCTGGCTGAGCAATGCTGTGTATAGACTACGTAAGTTTTGTTGAGGGCCTCATTCCCAAAGCGTGCTCAGTAGCAACAATAAGTGTTATGTCTGGCAGAAACGTATGACGACTTTGCTGGTGCTTGTGCCTTACTATGGTGGCGTGGGTGCTGTTGAGAGCGTCACTCAGACAATAGTGCTTCTTGACATAACTACATCAGGGGAACACTATATGGCTGTGTGATATTTTCCTTTTTCTGCCTAGGTCAGCAACACAGGCATGCACCTTTTTTTCTCTCTTGATGTGTTCAGTCGTTCAGGGTCTGGAGGGGGATGGATTGTGCAGCATGAATGATTGTCACAGTAATTAATGTGCCATAGTGTGTGCTGTCTAGCCGTGTACCACGTGTACAGGTGGTTCCCTGAAGCAGACAATTTGAGGTGTTGCATGTACGAGGTCGTGGTCAAAAGGATAAGCCTCAACATGGTCCTGATGAGTCGTTCAGCTTCACAGCTAGTCTCAGTCTTCTGTGCTTGATTCAGGTCGAGACTGATGTGACCGCAGGCATGCTTGGAGTTTCTGTTGGCTCAAATCCCGGCTCAGAGCATTACATTTAGGTTCGCAGTTGCAGCCCGAAAATGTTTGGTATATATACTGCATGGTATTTCATCTGATGGCCCTTGCAAGATGGCATTTAGAATTGTGCAGAACTGTAGCTTCTAGCATTGTAAAAGCGTATGATGGAAAGGCAACATATGCATACAGCATGTCATGGCACACCATTTGCACTGCACACGACAAGCTACTGTCAAAGCTATCATGACATGCATATGCACAAGCTTCACCTGACAACATTTTAATCATGCTTTCTGAGTGACTGCTGCTTGCAAGGCACAGTATCCTCTTTGTAGCTGGCACCATCTTTACAACTGCTGGTGCCATTGCGTTCTGGCAGATTCAATTGTTTTCTGAACACGGCTGCACAATCAGGCTAGAGTAGTGGGAAAGATGAGCCACGACTGCTTTGCATTTGCACAAAGTAACAAGTGATCAGCGACTAAAGGTGCTGCGCAACCATCACCTCCCTCACTACACAGAATGATGTGCACGATGAGTAACAGCCTGCTGGCCAAGCAAACAATAATCTGATGATTCATAGCTCAGCACTGAGTCACTCGGGACCACGCTTGACACTGTACTGAACTCAACTTTGCTACGATGCTGAGAAACAGGCTGCTTCTTTCCAAAAAGGCTTCTGGAATCACATTCATTAGCGTAGAGCTTTCTATGCTTTTCATGCTGCTGAAATTCTCCTGCACCGCTCAGGAACTACTGACTGCCTTTTGTGGGTGTGCTAGGGCCTGCCCAGTCTGTGTCATCAGCTAATATGCCCATTGCTACCTTCCAACAATGCTTGGTACTTGCCCAAAGCCCAAAGTGGGAAAATGTTCCTGTACACACCAGCATGCCCTCAGGCTGTTGCCATGTAATGACTACACAATGTGCAAAATTGTGTGACATATGCATCAGCTTAGGTGTGAATGGTGTCACAGATACCCCCATGCCGAAGTGACCTTTGAGTCTCAAGCTGTTGCCATGCAGTATTGCCAACACAGCCTTGGAAGCAGGAATACAAATATCACTAGGTTGCAATGTCAATAGACATTCCTTTCAGCAAACAATGAAACCGTCCGAAACAGCAATATAACAAGTCAGAGCACAAGGTGTGAGAATGGATCAAGGCTACCTCTGGCCTAGATGATCATGCATCATCTGTTGAGCACGCCTCTGCTGCGCTGCTGCCACTATTCACAAATAAGACAGCTGTCATGCATCTTACATAGAATGACAGTCGTGGCTACCTATAGTTCGCGTAGGTGATCATGCAGTTCCTGTTGAACACCCCACTTATATGCTGCTGCGGCCAGTCACCATTGGACAGCTGCATGTTCATGAGGCAGCGCGCAGCAGCGTCCAATGGCTGCCTGTCTCTGCTTTGATAGTCTGCAGCGATGAGTGCTAACAGCGCCCAGGCTGTGTTCACCACATGAGATGTCTCTTCTGGCAACTGGTGGTACTCCTGCATTCACCATAATGCACCAGTCTTCAGCAGACATGATTGAGCATCAAGACTGAGCAATCAAAACTGAGCAGTCAAGATTGAACAACCGAGACTGAGCATCCAAGGGCGGCCCGTCTCTGCTTTGAAAGGCTGCAGCCATAAGTGCTAGCAGGGCCCAGGCTGTGTTCACCACATGAGATATCTCCTCTGGCAGTTGGTGTTACTCCTGCATTCACCAGAACGCACCAGACTTGAGCAATCAAGATTGAGCATCAAGGCTGAGCAATCAAGACTGAGCAATCAAGACTGCACAACCAAGAGAAATCATTTAAATTTAAGGGCTGCCTGTCTCTGCTGTGCTAGCCTACAGCTATGAGTGCTAAGAGGGGTCAAGCCATGTTCACCGCATGAGATGTCTCCTGTGGTAGCTGATGGTATTCCTGCAATTACAAGCATGCACTGGGTTGAGTGATGAGTGCCAAGGAACCACCAATTTGCCTTTCTGCTGGTGCGGCGACTTGGTGCGACACCAAAATTGCAATCCTGACATGCAGACATGTGAGGCACAAGCAATACTTGCAGTCAAGGCGTAAGGAGATAACAGAATTGGGACGTACCTTGGTTTGGGAGGAGAGGTAGGACTCAGCCCAACCGCCGTCTTTGCGTTGCTTGCTGACCAGGAACGCACATGCCTTGCTCTGCGCTTCACTGTTGTCCACAGTTTCATGAAACACTGCCAGGGCATCACACCTACACAGAAACACCTGCCCCATCAGCTGCTGATCAACAAGAGTGTGAAGCTTCACTGTTGTCTGCGCTGTCCTGAACACTGCTAGAGCGGCCCCACAATGGACATGGTCAGTGATGGCAACACAGCAGTTATTGATTGGAGTGATCATGGTAATTGCTGTTGTGTTAGCAGTGGTCTGCTATCTGTCCAGTGTGCTGTGCCCACTGTCATGGCAACCATCAGCATGCGTTTGAGTTGGGCCATATGTACTGCGATGCAACATTGACACCTGTTGAGTCATCCACCAAAGTGCTGCCTGAGGGCCTGACTGCAATGGGTTATTTGCAAACACCCAATGAAATGGCCTGTTATGCACCAACAAATGGATTCAATTGCTGTCTGAAGGGTAATTGCAGTCATGTTCTGGTACTTACGCAAACCAGGCGGCGTAAGTGAAGCAGACGCCCCAGTTACCATACCAAGACCCATCTGGCCTCTGCATATTCAAGATGTACTCCCTCCCCCGCTTCTTGGCCCGGCTTATCTCCCCTGCTCTGTGGTGTGGGTACTTCTTGTTGAAATTGGCAAGCGCTGCTACGCAAGTGGAACTGAGCTCGACATAGGAGTAGTCTATCAGGATGTCTCCAAAGGTCTCTGAAGGGTTGATCATCTGCAGCAGTCAGCATGAAGGGGTTGCCTTGAAATGTCAAGATGACAAAAAGCTCTGCCCCATCACTTCTTGGCAAAAGTCTACAATGCACGCTGCATGTAAGGCAGTGTCCACCACAGTGCTGCCAGTTAATGGGGTTTCAGCTCGTATGAAAGCGCGTTAGGGACAACAAGGCATCGAAAGGCTTGCTTGACAGGAAAGGTGCTGCATGCAGGACCCTAATGTGACAAGCTGCCTGCTTGGTGCAGGGCTGTCACTGCATGCAACTGACATTTAAGATCACATGCAGTGGAGCTGCAGCACACGGAGACATTCAAGGCTGTTCACTCTGTTGCATCAACAGTGCTCGAGCTACACAAAACGGTTAGATGCAAGATCAGCAGGATATGCGCAGATCTTATGCTAATTTGTGCATCAAGCTGTGTTGTGGAGCTGCAGCACTTTTGTTGCAACAAAGCGCCAATGCATGCTGCATCAAAGGCTAATGCATGCTGCAACCAGGCTCAATGTCTGCTTCAGT
Organism: Trebouxia sp. TZW2008; assembly: GCA_002118135.1. Taxonomy (NCBI): domain Eukaryota; kingdom Viridiplantae; phylum Chlorophyta; class Trebouxiophyceae; order Trebouxiales; family Trebouxiaceae; genus Trebouxia; species Trebouxia sp. TZW2008. Next base: position 38,984 of record BDIU01000117.1, read on the forward strand.
TGCCACAGCATTTGCCGTGCAGCAAACTCAAGCAGATGATGGCTTGTGACACTCAGTGTGGTTGACATGTTCGTCAGTGACAAGACAGCAATTTTGTTGGCACAGCGCTGTGTTGATTCCGTGATCTCTCTTCATGCCGGCTGCTTTCGGTACTGTAAGATTTGTCTACAGATCAAACTGTCCTTCCTCAGAGGTGTTGTTGCAGTCAGAATGTAGTGGCACCCAACTGCATTGTCTTCACATTGAAAATGCGCTTCTGTCAAGTGTTTGTCACAAGGAGAAATTGGTTTACCTCTAGAATTGGGTATGACCGAGTGTTCTCGTACGTAGACCAGCCGCCATCAGCGTTCTGAAATGACAGTATGACATTGACGCAGTCAAAGATGCGGTCATCAGGGATTGCAGGGCCCACCAATTTCTCATCAAGCTCTGCCAATGCCAAAGCTGCCTGCACATGTTCACTCATGCGTTCAGCTTGCTGCATTTGATACGTTCATTTGTCTCAGTGGCTGATGCTCTTGTGTTCCCATATGTAGCCCAGCCGCCATCTGCATTCTGTAATGACAGTATGACGTTGACACAGTCAAAGATGCGGTCGTCAGAAATTACAGGGCCCTCTAGCTTCTCATCCAACTCTGCCAGTGCCAAAGCTGCCTGCAAATTGTCACTCATGTGCTTGTTACATTCCATGCATTCGTTACAGTCAGTGGCTGATGCTCATGTGTTCTCATGCGTAGACCAGCCGCCATCGGCATTCTGGAATGACAGTATGATTTTTACACAGTCAAAGATGAGGTCATCGGGGATTGGAGGCCCCACCGACTCCTCATCCAGCTCTGCCGATGCCAGGGCTGCCTGCATACAGTCATTTGCGCATTCATTGCATTGCATTTCATGCACTTGTTCCAGCCAATAGTGCTTAGGCGTTGCGGCCAAACCATTGCATATGTTACATGTCAAATCGTGCATTCGTTCCAGCCAATAGTGCTTAAGCGTCGCGGCCAAACCATTGCACATGTTACATGTCAAATCGTGCATTCGTTCCAGCCAATAGTGCTTAAGCGTCGCGGCCAAACCATTGCATATGTTACATGTCAAACCATGTATTCATTCCAACCAATTGTGCTAAAGCGTTTGCGGCCAAATCATTGCATATGTCGCATGTCAAATCTGCTTTATCTGTATGCATAAGCCAGGTCAGCTGAGTGTCATACCTTGAGGCCGTCAGCGCTGCAGTCAGAGATGGGCCAGCCGTGATCTCTGGTGCTGAAGGGCCAGGCGCCCTTACTGATATGGCGGTACCACCTTGACAAGTCCCCAGGGCAGTCCTCTTTCACCTGCAGGACTTGATCACGTTCACCATCAATTCATGTCAATGTTACATGAACAGGCTTTTGAGACGTGGTTGAAGAGCAGACTGGTGCTGAAGAGCCAAGTCCCTTTGCTGATGCGGTCCCACATTGACATATCCCGAGGGCAGTCTTCTGTCGCCTGCATTCAATCCATGCAGGACTTGATCACAACCGCAGTCAATGCACTTCAGGTTTACATCAACAAGCTTTTAGTTGAACAGCAGGCTGGGCGTAGCTCCGTGAGACTCAGCTGCATAACTTGTACCTGAGGCATGGGGCAACATGACTGTCTTGACCCCTGTAGGATCAATACATTGACAAGCTGCCTGCCATTCAACCATCACTGCATGTGACACTTGTGAAGGTGCATGTAAGTGTGCACAGAACAAACCTGTGTGGTATCAATATAGGAGTGGGCCTTCCTGAGTCATTGGCTGAACTTCTGAGCCAAGTCCAGAGTACTCACTGATTTGCAGAGTACTTTGATCCACTGAAGTGTTCTGCTGACAACTTGGCTATCACATCAGGACAGCGCAGCACAGCACAGCGCAGCACAGCGTGCATGGAACCTGCATTGTGTCACTACCTGTGTGGTATCAATGTAGGAGTGGGCCTTCCTGAGACATTGGCTGAACTCCTGAGCCAGGCCTGCTGCTGTGATGGCTTGCACAGCAAAGCTGGTGTCCCACAGCTGAGAGCCGTTGTAGCCCTGCATCTTCATGCCATCCTCAGCCACCCAAAGGTAGTCATACACCCTGGGTATGTGCCTGCACACCCATTTGGGCACACTCATTTATCATGAGAGCAGACTATGGTACCTTGCATGTTCATAGCCTTTCGAGCCATCGGCAGCTGCGAATTGTTGTAGCCCTGCATCTTTATCCCATCTCGACGACGCACAGGTAGTCATATATCCTGGGTATGTGCCTGCACACCCAAAGTGTCAATGACCTTGTGCTCAAACTGAGGGTCACAGTGTTGTTCACCTTTCTTTCAGGTATTAATGGCCCTTTTTTATATGAGCAGAACTTTGTAGCCGTGCATGTTCATGTCATCCTCAGTCCCCACACAAGTAGTCATACACCCTGGGTATGTGCCTGCACACCTATTGTGCTCATGCAAATGCTATATGTGGAAGAGTATCTGCCTACAGGCCCGCTATTATTGTTGGTGGCATGTCAATGGGTTATTGTGGCATCACAATGCCCATCCTTTTTTGTGAAACATTTGCGTCAAGTGTGCAGAACTTCTGGCATTCATGCATTTGTGACACCGAGAGGGGTTGTGTGATACAAGGGGCCCATACCGCTTGAACGCCTCAGAGTTGGGGTCCTCAAACCAGCAGCACAGCATGTTGATGGCCTTGTTGACAGGTCCTATGCACACATAGCGTGTGTTCTCATCCTGCAGCAGCAGCAAGGTTTCTACAAAGACTTCTTGCATATCTTATGCAACATGCATGGAGCAGTTGTGGTCATTGCTGCCACAGTGTACTCTCATCCAGCAACGGTCATAAGTTTTTCAAACACCGTGTGATCCCTCATGGAGGTGCACAAAGCAAGTGTGTATGACAGTGGAAAATGCTTATCAATGACAACACACAATCCGGCCCAAAGGGCACTTAACTCTGTAGGCACTTGACACTGTAGGACATGAGACTGCAGCTGATACATGATGGCTGCTCAGATGCAGCTATGGTGCCAAAGCGACACACTCCAGTGCTGAAGGCATTTGCATGCGAAGCGATACATTCAGCTGTCTACAAAATAACAAAAGCTGCTTGCAGCAGCTGCAACCTTGTAGACAACAGTGGTCACCGTCTGACGTTAACCATCAAGAATGTACAGACACAGCCTGCAAGCTTGCCAAGCAGATTGTGTGCGTGCATGTTTGAGAGGTTGTGTGGGGCTGACCTCGTAGTGTATGAGCTGCATGCATTCTGCTAGGGCCTTTTTGCGCAGGCTGGAGCCCTTCAGCACACCCTCACACTGGTACAGAGTCCACCAGAGGGCATCTTGTACCTACACCAAAATCACAGCCATTGTAAGATTCAGTCAAACTAAAATGCTGTAACTACGGTCCGATGCAGAGCCAGTCACGGGGCGTGCTGTCATCGCATTCAAGTGATGGCCAGTTTTGCAGTCCACTACACCCCAGCTTGATACACCACAGGGCATCCCCTTTTGGCATCCACTTCATTGCCAGAGTTGCATATTACTCATGATCTCACTGACATGGCATATGACCAATGCTGACTGGCTGAATCAGGCTGAGGATCATGCGACCTCACCTTGGTATAGATCCCACCACAGGGTATCCTATATCTGCACCCAACTTGATGCCAAATTCACAGCTGATCACTTTGAGACCCTACAACCCCATCACATGGCATCCCTGTGGCCTGCCCCAAGCTGTTATGTAATGTAGCAATCAGAAAATGACACTGTATGACACCAGTCTGATACAGTGTCCTTCACAGGGTATCCTGAACTTCCATTCATCTTTCCCCTTTAGCAAATTGTTTTGCCACAAGATAAAACTTGGGGAGTTTCCTTTGGATGTGTTGAGTACAGGTCCTCAATACAGATCAGTACAGATGTTCATGCTAGATCAGTACAGACCCTCAATACAGCAAGACTGACCTTTGGGTGTGGGTAGTACAGATCCTCTTTGGCACACTGATTCCTGGCCGCATTCCAATCTATGGTGTTGTAGTCCTGGACATATAGCTCCCCTCTGATGGCAGCTGTCAGGGGTGTCTCCTTGCAAGTCCCCCTCTTGCCATACATGTAGCTCATGGGCAGATACACCTGCGTATGGTACAAACTGACTTTGGACAGAATTGTTCGTGAGTACTTCACTGCTTCTATATGCACCTAGCAGACTCATGGGTTCCCACTAGCAAGCATGTGCATGACATGTGATGATGACCTGCATGGTGTCTTTGTATGTCCAGCAACAAGAGGTGTCAACATGCCTACATCATCAGCCTTGTGCAGGCGCTGACAGTGTGATGAAGGAGTTGACGTTTGAGTACTGCTTGTGAGTGCTGACATATCAGCTGCTGAGCAGGAAGACGGAGTGCACCAATGACAATCAGTTGATTGGGTCATAATGTGAATTAACATGGAGAAGAAGTTCTCTGACTAAGACCAAGGCCCAAAGACTTCCAAAAGCACCTTTTGCAAACACTGGTCATGTATGCAGCTGTGATACAAAGTGAAAAAGAGGCAGGCTACCATTCTACAGTGGCACCAATAGCGACCAGGCTGGGCTAAGCCAATGCCAGTCCAGGAAGCATAAGGCAGCAACCACATTTCTGGTGGCGTGGGGTTCATGCCATCCCAAGAGTACACACCCAACACAGCTAGCCAGAACTTGCCCCATGATGTGATGTACGTTGCGCCTCCGCCTTTGTGAATCTGCACACCATGAAACAGCAAGATGCTGACTGGCTTGATGCAATGACTGCCAAAGTAAAGGCAGTCGCAAGCAAAGGCGAGCCTGGCATGTGTGCAACAATGCTGACACATTCAGGGCAGTATAAGTGATTTTAGGCAGACAGAACTGTCAGAGTAAGCAGATGCAGGTAACATGGCCTAACTGCTCAGTGTTAAAGCACAGAGCAGAAGCTTGATTGTGGTTTCTATTTCAGCTAGCTATCTTTGGGGCGCATACTGCCTGCTTTCAGCGCTCGTGGTCGGCAACTCTTGACAGCACAGACGCTGCAGCTTCAGCAACAGCAGCAGCCACAGATGCTGTCGACTATGTCACAAACTGCTGCTGCCCAATACATATGCATTGACTTCAGCATTGAGTGATGTCTGCAGACACTCCTCTGCCCAATATACACAAGCTTGATAGTGATGCCTACCCAGTTGCGGGCATGCTGAACAATGGCTTCATCAGGACCCAGACCAAGAAGCCTCAAGCTCACATAGCTGCAGCAAAAGAATGCAAATGACTGTCACAAACAGAAAGGTTGCACAGCTTTCTAAATTTCAGCACCAGACATGCCTCAAGACGGTGCCAAACATGGTGGAAGGACCTTCTATGTGCAGCCCGAATCCTCCATCCTGATTCTGATGATTGCGCAGATATCGAATCATCTCTGCTTTGTGTTGTACGCTGAGCACTGTCTCCATGACGCCGGTGACATACAAAGTGACGATCAAGCCTGGCATCAAGAACATCGGTCCCCCGTAGTCACCGGGCCAATGCCCGTCGTCTTGCTGCAAGGTCTCGTAGAAGTACATCGCCGCTCTTGTAGATTTTTTGCATTCATCAACAGTCGGCTGCCTGCTGTGTCCTACTCTAGGTGGATCAACAGACTCACGGCGTTTTGCAGCTGATTGCATCCGCAGTAGCTCGTCAGCGCTGTGTCGTTGCTGGTGCCGGAAATGAATGAAACCATCCTGCAGCTGCTGAATTTGCGCTTTCTCCTCTGACGATGCCGCGTCCGTGTACTCCCAAGTCTGCCTGCCTGTAAAGCCGTTCAGTGACTGCAGCCAAGGGTGCTTGCCGGAATCGCCGGAGCTAACAAATCTCCACATCGCAGAAAAGACAAGACAGACGCGACTCTAACACCGATCATACCATGATCTTGTGCGCAGCGAGCGGCCATGCGAGTGCGCATAGCAGATTGTAGAAGCAGCAGTGTGAGCTCCGAAACCACAGACGTCGTTCTGGCACCAAACAATGCCAATCACTACAACCGGATTCGTGTCCGAAGACATGGGTTGCTTGTCAGTCAGATCATATCTCTGGGAAGCTGAGCTCAACAGCTTTCCAATAATGTGAAAGTTCTGGGCGCAACCCATGGCAGCTAATCAGGAACATAGAATCATCGAAATGTAGGGCTTATTTGCCGCAATTGCTCTGAAACCAGAGCAAGCAGACATTGAACCCGTCCAAGCGTCCAAGCTGCATCGCAAGCACAAAATTGTCGCCTGCTGCTCGGGAGATAGCCTTCAGACAGTGCACCATTGCGCTCTTGTCGTATCGCGGGAAGGCTCTAATGAGTGTCGCGTGATTGCACGCATGTAGCGGTATCTCGTGATCTGGCACCAGCGAGTTAGGACAAGCTTGAACGGATCATGTCAAGGAAGGAAAATGCATTGGACTTGGCCAAATTCGTAGATAAGGGTGTCAGGGTCAAATTGTCCGGCGGTCGTGAAGGTATGCAGGAATTCCACCACCTCTGAATGTTTCCTCACTGGCAGACCTGTCGTTAACAGCAGTAGCAGCAACAGCAAGAGCAGCAGCATGGCACGTGTGATCAAAAGTGCATGACACTCATGTTTGGGCATAGCTTTGCTGTCACAAAGGTCTTTATCCTTTGCAGTGCAAGGTACTCTCAAGGGCTATGACCAGCTCCTGAACTTAGTCATGGACGAGACAATCGAGTATCTGAGAGGTATGCGTCCTGTCGCTGCCGTTGTTGCATCAGCGGTCTCAGCAACTTCATCGTCAGGACCTCCTGATGTTTGCAGACCCTGAGGATCCTCTTAGAATATCTGATCAGACCAGAAACTTGGGCCTTGTGGTGAGCAGACATAGCTCAGACTTGCACATGTTTTGTCTCCTAGGCTGCTCATGTGCGTGCTATCGCATGATGTACTGTGCTGCAGTCTTGCATTGCCACACCCTGGCAAACAGCAGCAAGCCACTGCATTGCTAAGTCATGCACATAGGCTTATACATGGTCCATTTGCACCGGCCAGCTCAATGCTTGGTATTGTTGCTAAGTTGTCTGAAGCCTGTTCGTGCATAATGCTGATGATTTTTCGTTATGTCAATTACATGCTTGGAACCTTTTGTGCAGGTGTGCCGAGGGACAGCAGTGATGATGGTTTCTCCCACCAGCGGCACAAAGGAGATAGCTAACCCATTTGGGCAGGATGAGTAAGCATGCAGCATCGCTAAACAGTACAATAAGTTGTTGAAGGTGGCTGTGCAATGGGGTGCATTTTGGAGGCTCTACCTCTTGAAACTCCTAAAATACGCACTGACAAGGCCACAGATGTGCAGCAGTCTGTGAGCTATACAGGAAAAAACATGGGATGACAGGCTCCCACTTGCAGGGACAATAATGTTGGTTTGATTACTGCGTCACACGTCCTTAACCAGTGTTACTTGCACGACACCCTGCGATCACAATGCAGCCATACTCAATAATCAATGCAATCGTCGTCAGGATATCGAGCGGGGCATCAATGAAAGCCTCAAGCAAACGTCCAGAGACAGTCTCAAATATCAATGGAAAAGTCTAGATATCAACTCTTTTCCACTCTGAAAAACGCTCCTACATCGGCCTCAAACGCGCCAGCAGCACATGCAATCAGCAGAATGTAACTTAGTAACAGACGCATCGAACAGGCTGAGCAAGCTGAATTGACCACACTATTGGAGTCTGCTTGCACCCTACACCTTGCAGTCTATTGGGCATAATCGTACCCGCAACCATATTTCAAGGACTCGACCCTGCGATTCCTCAAGTACTCATCTCTAGTTGTTGCTTTTGGAGGAGCATACTTTGCCAGACCCCGGACCTTTGACACAATAGTGTACACAGCCAATGCCAAAAAATGTCTCACCCATCCCAAGACAGGCAGGATGCCAACATGTCTGAAAATCTGTGGGATGACCAATGGATCAGAAATTAGCTGCCCTAGCAGAGTCATTGTCAACGGGACAAACTGCACTACGTCCTGCACCGCAAATCAGAGGCTCATAAACAGTGTGCAGATCTGTGCAGCATTTGCATCAGCCAAGTGTGACTCATATCATAGGTTGTGAGGTATGACCAAGAGATTAGAAGTTAGCTGCACTAGCAGAGTCACTGTCAACAGGACAAACTGCAATATGCCCTGCAAATCAAAGCACAGGGTCAATCCTGTGCAGAATTGGGCGGCACAAGCATCAGCTTGCAAAACTGACAGCATCTACATCAGCTTGGGCATGGGATGTGTCAAACATGCTGTCAGGCTCGTGCGACCATGAAGTCTCACGCGCAAAGGGTTGATCTCTTGAGACGATTGACATCAGCTTGCCAGCATCTTGCGTAGTCATGCGCTGCTCCTTTTGGGCCAGCACAGCCTTCCCAGACATCTATTCTTTTACACCACATTACCTAGGGAGGCTGTGCCAAACCAGGAAGCAGTTGGCTTCTCAAAACATAGACAGCTGCTGTAGCGACAGTAAGTCTGCAAGGCTTGTGCAATAGCAGACGTAGTCAAGGCTTCTCCGATGCCCCACGACATCACAAGACAATCCTGCACCAGGATGTGCTCACCTGCATAAAAGGCTTGAGCACCCAGTCCCCACGTTGATACATGGACCTGAAGTTGACCCCCAAAAGCCGATTAATGAAATTCGTTGTGGTTCTGTGGTCTGGGCGCACACTCATTGATCTCTGGAACATCCACGCTGCACTGAGGCCTGGGTTGTATGCGTGGATTGCTGCCAAAGCCTTCTTGTCAAGAGCATTGGCCTACACAGCATGGGACAGTTGGTCCTGTGTGTTACATTGGCATGATGGTCATGACCAATCTATTTGAATGAATAGAGTGATGTGCATGAGGAAGCCCACAGGCGTTGTGATCACCACGCAACAGCTCATTTCTGCAAGTATCTTTTGCACAGGCTTGTCCAGGTCACCTTGCATCAGTGACACTCCTGATGACATCAGGCATAGCTGCTACAGGTATGCATTGTTAGCTAAGCTGTGGCTGGCAGCTCACAGGCAGCAGATCATTAGCATGTATGCACAGCAGTATGCAAAGTCAAACGCTACTCAGCAACTTAGAGGGTGGCTGCAACAGACAGGCAATACAAATCAAGGATGTGCCAATCTCAGTGCGAGACCTGAATGGCTACAATCAAATCACACGGCAGGCTGTGTGAGCAGTATGCATTCAACACGCTCTGGCTGAGGTTCAGATGGTTTCTGTGCACTGTACAAAAGACAGGCTTTTCTCCAAATGCTTATTGCACTGAGGATTTGGCATGTTGCAAGAGAGTAACCCAAAAGCCATATGCCCCCAGACTGGCTGACCTGGACTGCCTCCAGCACAGCCTTGCGAAGCCGGGACAGGTGGCGGGCCATAGCTCCAAAGCCACCAAAAGAAAGAGGAGACTGAATGCCGCTAGCATCGCCTATCTGTAGGACCCGGTCAAAGGGGGTCTGCAGGGGGCTGTCCCTGTAGGTGGGGAACCAGCCAAACAGGATGCGCAGAGGTTCAAGCTGATCCAAATCCACACCCTGTGTGTCAGCAAGACATATGTTGCTGTTGGTTGTAATCTTGCTGCTTGAATCGCTGAGTGTGAGTAACAAGACCTGACATCGCAAAGTACTTTGGACCAAAAAGCTGTTGCAAGCAAGCTACAGTCATGGTGCAAGGCTCACATGAAACAGCTTTTCAACAGTCACAAGCAACAAAAAGATCTTGCACATGACCTGTGGGAACTACCATTCTCTCAAACCGGCTGCCCAATTGAGAAGCTAGTATGCCGACTTCAAGTGCTGAAGCTTTAGCTGACAAGACATTGATCACCCAAGCCTTCAGTAAGTGTCATCATGATTACATGCTGATCTGTTGTAATTATTGTGCTCAAGCGAATCATACCTGGTGGGGCATTTGCTTCCAGTACGCCTCCATCATTATGAGAAAAGAGGGACAGATCGGCTTGGCGTCAATGTAGCTCCACATGTAGGTAGTGCAGTTGCTGATGACTTGAGCAGCAAACTGTACCAGTCAAGCATCAACCAAGCAGCAAACTGTACCTGGTACTTGGGCATTCGCTTCCAGTACTCCTCCATCATGGTGAGAAGGGAGGGACGGTGCGGCTGGGCGTCAATGTAGGTGAACATGTAGGTGGTACGGTCAGTGGCACCACTGCCAGAGGGGAAGGCTTCCCAGAAGCACTGCAGGTCTGGCAGCGCTGATGTGGGTGGCTGGATGTCGTCATTGGTGTAGATCACGTCACCTGAGGCATTGCAGGCCATGCATGAGTATATTTGACAGAAGCACTGCAATGGAAGGGTTCGCTTCCCGCAAGTACTGTGGGTCTGGCAGAGCGGAGTAGGGTGGTCAATGTCATCATTGGTATAATCACCTGAGGCACACAACATATGGGTATGCTATGTACTGGCCTCCGCATGCTTTATGTCAGCTGACTTGCATGATTTTCTGTTCTAATGCGGTAAGGTCTCAACAGAAGCAAGAACTTTGCGCATTGATGCAGCTTGTGACATGCTTTTTAGGCGGCAGCTAACGTGTAAGTGTTGCAAGGGTGTAAGTCCAGGCATGCTATGGTCTAACCCAAGGCTTCCCAAATTATGCTAAGCAGTGTAGTGTGTTATTGAAGCCTTGGCGTGCTGATCCTCACAACAGGCAATGCTGCTGCATATCAGCAGTTGCTGGGACACCCACTGAGATGCACTCTAGCCTGCTTTGAGACCATGCATACCTGTTGAGTTGTCTTTGAAGCCCCTACAGCATGATCCAACCACCATGCACACACCATCAGGCTTCTGGCCCCACCTAGCCTGCAGTCACACCTTACCAGTCATACCCTCTAAGGTCAAACCCAGAAGACACCCTGTCATTTATTGTTTTCAGAAAATTTGCTTTCCAAAGCAGCGTGTTAGAAGCAGGGAACAAGCAGGGAAAATATGAACACAGCAGTTCCAGGTAATCATGCCAAGCTTGGCCAATGGTAGCTGACCATGCAGAGTTCCAATTGAGACTTTTGATGCGGATAATCAGGCTAGCTAGAAAAGTTCTGTGCGCCTGTGCCAGACAGAACTTCAATTGTGTCCAGCACCTACTGACAGAAATGTTCCAGGCAACCTAGTCGCAGCAGCACACATCACAATTGAGTAGGGCAGAAACGCACTGCAGTGCAAAGGACTTTGCTCGGTCATTGGGAAGCATGCAAAGATGCACTGCAATGTCTGGCGGCAGCACAGCAGCATTGAGGCAAAGCTGACTCTGTTCTAGTGGCTAAGATTGGTGGCATAGCATGGACTTTTCACTGATGCATTGCTGGCACAACTCAAGCTGATAGTGCACCACACCATACTAATTATGTGATAGCACTGTGCAACACACAGAGTATTGCTTGAGCTGCTTCTGTTGTTGGCGCAAGGCATGTGCTGACCTGTCTGACAATGGGGCTGAAATTGCCCATGCAGTCGATCAGTAACTGCCCTGTGACTGGCTGCTGGTCATCTTGCAGCTGGAGGGCTACCCCGTTGGGGTGCACCCTCACCCCTGATGCACTGGTTTTCTCTAGTACCACTCCACCAGCTGCCTCAAACACGCGGCGCATCTGTAAGACAGCATTTCTGATCAAGAAGCCCAGCTGAGTTGTTTACTGCAGGCTGACTTGCACTAGCTGTAATTTCACAACCATGATTTCATAGTACACAAGGTTGGTGTGCTAACTCCAGCAGTAGACACAGGATATGCATTGCAAGGCTGTGCAGGAGTGCAACAATTAGTCGCCACATGTCTTTGCCACAGCTAGGCAATGTTCCTCTACCATCCTGACCTGACTTACCGTGGTGTACAGCAGCAGAAGCGCGCTGCCTGATTCCAATGATGATGACAGATGTGCAGGAGCAAATGCTCTGTTGCAGAATTGCAACTTTGAGATGAAAATTCCTGACAACCTGCTGAAGATTGATCGTGAATGGCGTGCATGGAGCCTTCAGTAGCAAAAGTCAGCCAGTGCTGTCATTGCATACATCATGCGGCATAGGTGAACTTCTGAGACCCACCTTGCCAATAAGTTTGTCAGGCTTGACGCCAAGGTTTAGAACATCCCTGGTCCACACATCCTGACTGCCATGAAAGCCTGCTCGCACAGGATTGAAGGTGATGCTGATGCAGTCCTCTACTTCCTCAGTTGTCAGAAGCCCTTCATGCACCTGCAAGCATCATGCTGATCATGAACCACAATCCAAAAGGCAAGACCCCTTCGTGGAAACACTGAGCATAAGGTGTGCAAGCTTGTCGTCAGAAGTCGTGCATTGATAAGCATGCGTTGGGCCATTCTGACCAGACACAATCACAGGCAAAGGGACAGCACAGAGCACCATTGATTACTCTGGGGAATGCAGTTGCCTTGCTTACCAGTTCCTGCAGTTCTTTGCGGCTGATGTTCCACTCCTGCTGCCGCCCTTGCAGTGGACCCCTTTCAACCACTGCCACCCTGTGCAAACAATTGTCAGAAGCTTTCCGTCTACAATATGCAGCACGACAATCAGTGCCAAAATCAGACGCTGCACTGCTCTCCCGCCTACAAGACCATGCTAACATACTTTCTGACTCAGAAACAACACGCAGCATGCTAGACACTGCCAAAGTCAGACATCAAATTGCACCGCCAAGGTGAGACATCGCATTGCACCTATGCCTATGTTGTGATGCAAGCATGCACGACTCAAGAGCAGCATGCAGCGCAGAAGCTGCTACTTATGTGTCTATGATGCTATGCCACAGCCCAATGCATGCAGACACAAGCTGTTGCACACGACAACAGCAAACGCTTAAGGCCAAACATAGCCTTGATCAGGTTGTTGCCCATAGGAGGCTTGATCAGGTTGTTGCCCACAGGAGGCTTAGATGGCTTGGTCACACGGCATGTATGTCACAGGACAGACTGCCTTATCAGTGTATGTTTGGGCAGTTATCAGGCACTCACGCCAAGGGTAAATCCAGAGATACTTGGCAGTCAACTGTGTACAAGGACCTCTCCGCCCTCCATGTCCAATATAAATGGTTTAGGTCAGCACAAGGTCGAACTGGTTGGAGACACATGATTGCTTCTGTATATACTAAGATGGGCCTGCTGAGCCTGCCTAGCCCATGTTTACATGGGCTACATGTTGAATGAATGAAACATGGCACAATGCTGACAGCATGCTGAATGCTGCATGCTGGATGTCTCTCTGTGCAACTTACTTGAGGCCTTTCAGCTGCAGTGAGCATGCCAGGAAAATGCCCAATGTCCCACCACACATGATGACATCATACTGCACAGTTGTACCCAGCTGTGTCTGAATGGTCTGCACAAAGTCTGGTGCAGGACCATGAGGTTTTTGCTTCTGCAAAAACAGATGTATGGTGGTCACAAAAGCTGGTCTCAATGCAATTGAGGTTGCAAGCATGCAGACTTCCATGTGCAATGTTTGGCTTCAAACGCCACGCTGTAGGCAGAGCACAGCAAGTGCTACCTTTTTAGCTTTCACTTTGGACCATGCAGCATCTGCACCTTGCAGCGCTTTGTATGTTGGGTTGCCACCAGCACCCCCAGCTGCAAGGGAACATGGTTTTGTCGAGACTATGACGCGCTTTTGTAATTCTAGCTGAGTGCTTGCATTGCATTGCCAAACATGAGCAGTATGGTATGCTGGCAGCACCTGGCCCAGCAGCACTGGCATGCCGTGCAGCTCTCTCAAACATCTGCTCTGTAACACTGATCTTGCTGGGTTCGCTGGTTTGGCTTGTGGTGTCGGCGTATGAGGCGGTCATACCAGCGCGACATTGCTGGCATCGCGACTGCTTTGGCCTTCGCAAGTGCTGAAGGGACGACGGCCTGATGGTATGGCAAGCTGGTGGGGAAGCAAGGAAGCAAGATCGTCGGCACGAGCCTAAACTTGCTTTTTGCCGAAGCGGACTAAACACACGCGTCCTGAGACGGCTTAAACATGATGCGCTGTGAAGCAGACTGGCTGTCGGTAACAACGCCCGGGTCATCCTGTGCCCGGCAACACCTGCTTTTTAGCAATCACATGCCGCACTCCCTGCGGCCGTTTTGGATGCCAGTCCCTAGCAATTGGGTCGCAGACCCGGGCGAGCGACTCAACCTGGACACAATGCAATGCGCGTGCAACAGTCTGCCTGCGCACTTGCTAAACACGCTGGTTGACCGAACTGTGTTGCACGCTCTCAGCTTACAACTCCACCTTCAAGGGCTTGCCCGAGGGCGCATCTGCGATGCCCTTACCAGGCGCATGCATGCTGCACTGTTCTACAGCGCTATCGCGGCAGGGATTGCTTGCATTTCGGTCCCAGCCAGCTCATGCTGTCGTTTGTCGCGGCCTTGCTTCAAACAGACAGTCAGCAGCACGAAAGCCAGTCTGAGCTCGAAGGCAGAGCCAGGAAGTTTTTCGCTGCTTGCGATGACAACGGCGATGGCAAGCTTAGCAAGCAGGAGGTGTACAACTTCATGGTGGATCAGCAGGTCAACATATCGCACACCACTCTCGAAAGGCTTTTCAAGCAGCTCAGCGGGGGTGATGGCTTTATGACACAGACCCGCCTCCTTGAGGCAAGCTGCTGTGTGGTCCTTTGTCCTCAGCCTCCTGCTGTACACTTTTTGGCACAGCATGGGTGCCTAGTACAGTTTGCCTGCAGTAGGGGCTGAACAAGTACATCAAGATGCTAGCAGCGAGGAGTGCTGAGCCTGTGCAGTTAGCACGAACCAAGACTGGTATGAGTGAGCGAGAGAGAGAGCAATACGTCAGCGTTCCACAAGCAATGGTTGTCAGGCTCTGTTTTAGCAGCAGCCCCACTCTGAGCAAAATTCTGCATGCAGGTTTGCAGCATACACTCAGCCTGCCAGCTGACTCCAGACGTGCTCTCACAAGTGTCAGCTTTAGTGCAGCTGTTCGTGAGCCTATAAGCAGGGATTTGGCTCCAAGCAAGATTCAGCCTACAGCAGCTGGTGCAGCACTGGAACTTGCTCTCAGCAAAATATCAGACACAAATCACAGGCCGTTCAGCAAAGCGTCTGCCATGTCAGGCACTATGAGAAGCACAATGTCAAGCACCAGCCATAGTCTTCAGTCTGTGCACAGCAGCAACATGCAGCATGCAGCCACTATCTCCCGCCAGAAGTCCCGCCTGGCATCCACCAGGAAGCTGGAGCAGGAACAGGCTGAGAGAGCTGAGCTCATTCGAGCTCGCAACCTGTAAGGGCTGCAAACACTATAGAGCTATACACTGGCCGCATACTGCAGCCAACCTGCCTTTGTTGGTATGAAAAGCAGGTTGTCGGGAGTCACAAATCTGGGCCCAATTGTGCGCCATATGCATCAGCTTAAGGGCCGATTGTAGATGCTCTTGTGCCCCAGCAGCCCTTAAATGTCCAATCTGTGAGAGCTGCACACCGCCATGCAGCCTTTTGCAAGCCCTGCTTGCTTCAGTAAGCTTTGCAATTGCACCACTCACTCAGCATTTCCTACATTGTCAGCTGGCAAGCCATGCAGATCGTGCCAGCACATTCTGCTTGGACTTGAGCAATGTGAGAGTGGGCAAGTTCTGACCATTCCCAATGACGCCTGTATTCTCTTGTACAACAGGCACACAGCTATGCAGCCGTTGAAGCAGGTGTTGCACCAGATTGATGAAGGCGGCACAGGCAGAGTCAGCTACCATGACTTCTATGTAAGAGCTTTTGGCAGTGTGTTGTCATGTGTACCAGTTTGACAGCTGCACAGTATGTCAGAGTTGCATCAACAAGCCAATTGCTGAGCAGATCTCTGGTCAGCATTTGATGTATGACTCAGCCTCACTGCAAGCTAGCTGGTGCAGAATTGCTGCTGCAAGTTGGCAAATCTTGAGCAATGCAGCAGCAGCAGCAGCAATGGTGCCTGACACAGTTTGTTGACATGCAGCTGTTCCTTGAGCGCACCAATCCGCACATGCTGCCAGCCGCTTCCAGCATCTTCTTCACATTGGACAGAAGAATGGATGGGGAGGTGCGATACAAGGTAAGTCGATACGTCAACTACACACATAGTCATCTTTCTGGCTATGCAACAGTATGAACAGCTCACAATGAGCAGGTGCATCAGGGCTCGATTCTTCAGCTATCATTGAGGCGCTTGTCCTCAAGCAGTGGTACAATGTGACAAAGCATGCAGGTTGATGAATGTGTACAAAGCCAAACCTGCATATCAAATAGAACTGTTTAGTAAGCAGATCAAACGGCGCAAACCTAACATACGGGCATGAGCAGCAACTCAACAAGCTACATTTTACCCATGTCAATGTTGTGGCTTGCATGTGTCCAGTGTCCCTATTGTAGAAGCTCAGATTGCCTACAGATCAGGCCAGACTTTGTTTCACCTTGCAATGAGTGTCGACATTTGCGTCACTTTGTCGTTGAAGATGCGTCCCAGACATTGAAACATCAGGGGAACCCTTCAAGTCACAGCCCCTCATGCGCAAACTTTGTTGTGCAGGACATTTTGAGGGTGCTGTACCCTCATGCCCTGGACAAAGAACTGGCAGAAATGTTGACTGTGGTAGCTGAGAAAAAGCATATCAAGGGGCAGAACAACCTGGAGCAGCAGATGGCTGAGTTGCAGGATGTTTTTGCTGTGTATGATGAAGACGGCACTGGTCAGCTAGAGCAGGCAGAGTTTGTTGAGGCCATTGTATCAGCAGGTAAGTCACGTATACAGCCTTATGCGCATATTGGTGTTGGGAAGGCCTGTTCCTGCATGCTTTATGACCTGTGCACCATCTGCATCCGCAGAGTGTTCTGCAGCAATATGTAGGTACGAAAATATTCAGCCGAAATGGAACTGTCTCCCTCACAGACCTGCAGCCAAGATGTATACAGTGCACATCTCGAGCTGGAAGCTGCATTTGAAGACATTTCAGATGTTCATTCATTTCAGACACGCATGCTAGACAGGCTCAGCAGGCCCAGCTAGGTCTGCTCTTGACTATCTTTAACCAGTTTGGGCAATTACAGATGTTGCTGATGCATGACTTCACCTTGCACCTTACACCAAGGCTGTTCATTGCCTGTCAAGGCTGCAAAAGCTTTGCACTGGATGTGCACGATGCAAGTATCAGAACTGCATACAAGCGGCAATGTTCATTACTTCTGATCAGTGATATCAGCTACACATGTTTCTTTCAGGGTTCGAGCGTGATGAAGCAGTGCGCATGTTTGACATTGTGGACGCTGACCATGGTAAGCAAACATGCTTTTCTGATATGTCTGCCTTGTGTTTAAACAGATGTTTATCGCGCAGCTGCATTGTGTGTCTTGCGATTGGACATGCAGTTGATGGACGATTTGCATGCTCTGCAGGTGGCTCAGTTAGTCTCGAAGAGTTCATGGATTGGTTCTTACACAATGAGACTGGCAAAGACAAACAGAGGGCCCACACGATACAGTAGTAAACAAACAGAAAGGCATGCTGGCAATGTTTTAAAGAGCCGTGTTGGGAACTGGCCATGGCTTTCAGTCTCATGCACGCCTTTGCAATCGCAATGTGAAATCGTCACGTTGTTGCGGAGCAGAGGGAATTCACGGGCTGAGCTGCAAGGCTTGTGTCTCGCAATAAACCAGTCACACTTCTGCATTACTTCAAAAGTGGTGCAGAGCAGATTGCCTGTGCAATTTGTGCTCTTGCTCTTCTTCCTGTCATAACGCAGGTTGCCGTAAAACTGGGTCAACAATACAAAAGCGGCAAAGCCACAAGACGCTGGTTGCGAGCGTGATGAGCCAGCAGCTGCGTTAGTGCTGTGCATCAAGCTGACAGAGATCGGAGCCTTCGGTGCCGATTGCAGTCGAGAATCCGCGGTTGGTGACGATAGACAAGTTGCATCCATCGGCGCCGAAGTCACCGCAGGTATCTGACCTCGGCTCTGCGCGAGCGACTTGACAATTACGTGTTGTCATCGATGGCCTGTAGTTTCGGAGCAGCTGCACTCCAAAGGACAACTGCTACGCAGGTTGCGGCTGTGAAGCAGCTTTGAACTGACTCTTCAGCGACGACGTACGTCGATATTCCGTCATGGAGGTCAGCTTGCTGCAGTACAGCGTTGCATCCCACAGCCTCAAAGGGGAGATGGTAAAGCAGAAGCTCGTCCAGACAGCAGTTGAGCAGGGCGTGTGTGACTTGGCATTCATACAAGGATGCACAGGCATACACGAGCCTATCAGAGCAGGAGCTGGAGCTGTGTACCAGCCAGCTTTTTTGCAGCATGAGCAGCAGCCTTGCACCAACACAAGCAATCATGAAGCAGGCACACTGCTGTGCTACACAGCAAACAGATTCAAAGTCCAGCAGATCTCAAGCGCTAAGCAGGACCTGCCAAATAGCCAGCACAGCATTTTGTTTGTTCAAGATCTAGCCTCCAGCCAAGCTTTCACAGCCATTGTAGCCTCACTTCATGCAGTACCTGACCAAACACAGCACAACCCCCTGCTCAGCATATCGCAGCTCGTGCAGACGCTGTCCATGGAGTGCCCAGTGCTACTGGCTGGACAGTACACCACCACGTCAGACCTGCTTCCAGATCTTGCAAGCACAAATTTGGCCAACATTGATTTGCACTTGCGTGAGCCAGTGCACAGCAGAAATGGTTCCAGCCAGAGCTTTTTTGCCACAGCATGTTCTCCAGGATATGACGTCACACTGAGCAGTGTGCAAAGCCTATTGGCCAAAGCAAGCTCAGCTGCTTTTCACGGCACTGAGAATGCACACACAGCAGTCTGCCGCATCACAGCTTCAGCCACAGAGACTTCTGCTGTCTGTGACAGTACTCAGCAGCATGTAGTGGGGGCTGACTTCAGTGCAGATGTCAACAGCAATCCAGCCAAAGTCAAGTTCTGCGGCATTGCTGAGAAGCTCCATGCGCTAGTCACAGCAGCAAGGAAGGTATGCAAACAGGACATGTCTCTTTGGCACACAGCTGTGCCGCTGCCCTTGACATGTGACTGAAGCCTTTCTGCCCATATGTCGCTGATGATGTTTGATTTTGCATTGCAAGGGAAATCTCAGATAGTCACTTTTCTGCTTCTTTGCTGCAGGAACAAGCTGCCTCACAAGCACACAACAAACGGGAACAAAACAATTGCAGTATTTTCACAGGTACGCTGCCACTGCCTCAGCATATGCTATGATAAAGTGAAGTGTCAGGCTCAAGCCGACACTTTTGCATGCCAATGCCAAATATGTAATATGCTATGTTGTAAGCTACTGTGCATTGAGCCGCCTCACTGGGGGCATATCCTTGCTTTGAGCTTCTGCAGCTGTGTCAGATCTCCAGAACGTGTGATTACTGTCATTGATGCAGCTGCATTGCTGGCAGACATACATCGCCTGTCAACTACTTGTTTTGGGCAGCATCTTGCACAGAATGCTGTGCATGACTCGTTGATGACCGGCCTGTAGTGCACTATGCAGGTGGGGATCAGTGCAAGGCACAGGTCAGCAGCTCACAGCCAGCTAGTCAGCTTTCAGGCGTGCACAAGCCTGCAAGGCTTGAGCCTGCACACCTCACAGCATACACGGCAGGCAGGCATGTCAGGCTGTTCTCTGAAAGTGCCCAAAGGAGCTCTCAAGAAGCACTGGTGAGCGTGCATTGATGTGTGTTGACCTTGCTGCACAGAACATTGTGCAGAGGACACGCCAATTGCTGCAACTGTCTCGCAAGTTACAGCTTGCACAGCTAGCAGTTGAGATGCATGTCAGCTGGCAGTTGCAGAGAGCAGTGACTTGCAAGCTCAGGGTTGTCAGACTGCTCAGGATCTGGATGTCAGATTGTCATCAGATACGCTTCCAGTGTGGTGCAAAGGATCTGCCAGCGTCTGTAGGCAACTATTGGCTTGATTGCTCATGCAATCGCGTGCTAGACCTTCCCTGGTGACACTCGAATGTTGGAGCAATATGCAACTGAGGCTGATGGTTGCTGTATGTGTGCAGGCAAAAGAGTCAGAGATTGAGCCAAAACCACCAACGCCCATGCACGCGCGACCAGCAGGGTTCCATCAGCTCACCCAAACCTCCTCAGGCAACCTGTGCTTTGCTGGCGCCGCAAACACAGATGCAAAGATGCAGCATCAGCTGCCTAGCAGTGACGAAAGCCCTTTGCCAGTGACTCCTGCACCGTTTCAGCTGCAGCCAAGACCTACTGGGCAGCAGCATGTTGATCTGAATGCGCTGCGCATCATGCAGCTTCAGCGCAGCATTTCTGAGCTGTCTACTGGAGGGAGAGACGAAGCATCATCAGCAGCAGCAGCTGCGGCTATGACAGCTGAATTGCATGCTAGGCTGTGTCAGCAGAACCAGCAGCATGCTGTGCAACGGGACGAGCATGATGACAGAAGGCACCTTGATGGCAGCTTGCATGATATGGGTACAGATGATGGCTGCGAGGGTGCGGCAGGAGATGGACAGTGTGATGCAGCAGCAGCGCATTCTCACAGCGGGACAGACACTCAGGATGACACTGGTCTGTACGCTGCTGCAAAGCAAGCACCCAATGACCTAAAGGCAGCATGGAGTCGATTGATGCAGCAGCCAGCTGAGAACAAGGGTGCAAGCAGGTCAGGCAGAACTGGCAGGAGCAGTGAAGACCGCATGGCCTCGCCTGGGCGATTGCTGAAGTGTCTGCAGTCCAAAACAGCTTCAGATGTAGAGGCTCAGATGCAGGCACTCCACTTCAAACATTGATGTAGCATGTTCTGCATGTGCTAATCAGTGCAAGCCAAGTCCACCCCCTAGTTCAGCAGTGAAGAGCTTCAACACAGCTGTCATTCAGCACCTGTAAGGCTAATGGCAAACGTGTATGATCTTGTCTCTTCAAACAGAATCAAGTGAGTACAAGCAGTGATGCTTTACTTAGCACTGGTGTGAGGCAAACTTTCAACTTTGCGCTGACAATCTTCATTATCTTCGGCAAGTTTGAGTGCTCTTGCAATTTTGAGCTTTTGGGGGCTGACAGCATGCACTAGGCACCATGCTGTCATGCTAGCTGAGCTGTCCCTTTCAGCAACTGTTGCCTATCTTTACCTTCTCTTCTTTCAGACAGCCTTCTTTTCTTTCCTGCTGAACTAGGCTTGGTGGGCCTGCTTGTGCGCTCCCAGTTGTGAATTGCAACATATTACATGCGGGCTGCTTGTTCCTGACTGCAGCTGACCTGAGCGGTCAACAGCTGCAAGGCGTATCTATGCCGTAACATATGAAAACCTCTTGCAAATGCATGCACAGCTGCCTCTGAAGAGTGAATGCTCCGTCGAAGATTGTGAGCTAATCTGCAAGCAGAGCATTGTGATCTCAGTAGAGCAGCATACTTACAAAGAGATCAGGCTAGTACGGCAGCCTTGACTATAGCGAATAAAGTCAGTGCATATTGTCTTACTTTCAGCTTGCCCCATGTTTTTTGAATGTGAGGACATCTCGATCTGAATGCTCGAAAGGGTTTTAGACATCTTACACAAACCACACACACTTGCACCTATGTCCTAGTCTATGACTTTCCAGCCATTGTATTTGTCTGCTGAAATGGCTTCCTTCATGATGGTGAAAGGGTCAAACTTGTCTAGCTCAGCAGCACCGCCCATGAACAGCTTCAGCAGCTGACCAGAAAATCCAGACACCAGGGCAGTGCCCTCCTCTCTATGAGTCACTGGCACAGCATCACAATCATCCTCCCTAAGGTTCCAGAAAACAATCTTGGGCAATTTGTAACCATGTTCCTCAAAATCGGCTTGGGCCACTTTGAAACTGGTTTCTGCAGCAGAGCGGCGCCTGGGGCCACCAGGGAAGAAGGCAGCACCATAAGGACCATAGCTGTGTGTTGCCATGTCGAACTGCATGTCACTGAAAATGAAGAGGGTCTCAATCATCTGCTCAGGAGGTATGTTGGAGGTGACAGCACGCTCCAGGATCAGATTGAAGACGGCGTTGATGTCAGTGTTCATGCCCCACTCCATTCTCTGCAAATCAGACACCTGCAAAGCCAAGCACCACCTCAGAACAAATTTGCCATCTTTGCTGATCTGCATGATTGATTTTTATGTCACTGTATTGCTGTGAATCAGCACGATCAAGCAGCTTGACAGCATGAGCGAGACTATGTGTATCAATGTGCATGATTGCATGGTATGTCACTGCATTGCTTTGCATTGGTCCCAGACAGGGAGCTTATCAGTGTGAGCAAAGCTGTATGCATCAATGCTCACCTGCTCACAAAGAGTGCCTCTGGTGATAGTGTGGAGCTGAGGAGTAGCAGAGAAGGTGCACACGGTGTCATTGAAAGGAGCAGCTGTCACCTCTGCCACCAGCAATGATAAGGCAATCGCCACCTGCACATGAAAAAGTAATCTGTCAGTACGCTCGTAAAAGCCATGACAAGGCGTTTGCTACCTACGCGTGTAACAGTAATCTGGTGTTACGCTTGACAAAGCACAGGATACCTGAAAGCTGTTAATGGGTCAACAACATGCCACAACATGCAAGGTTGCTGCATGTGACTGAAAGCTACAGGAAGCTTTGCAGACAATCTAGAATGGTTTGGGCAAACAAGCTGACAGAAAGCGTGTCACAATGCGCTGAGGACTGCTGCTTGCTTGCAGGAATCGTCTGCAAAGAGGCAAACTTGAGCTTGCAGGGTTACTGACCTCCATGGGTTGACCTGTCATGGACCCTGAGACATCACACACTGTCAGAGCATTGGACAAGGTGCCAGATTCCTTCAGCTTCTTGACATAGCTCTCCCACTGCAGCTGCATTGTTTGCAAGCTCAGCGCAGATGATGCATCCTGTTCCTCATCTGACATTTGGTCCTTCTCTGACATATGGTCCTTTTCTGGCATGTGGTCTTTCTCTGACATGTGGTCCTTCTCTGAGTCGCTGCTGCCACTGGACATGCTATCTGATGCAGAGTCAGGCTCTGAGTTTATGTAAGCTGCTTGTGCCTGTCGCATTTGTAGCAGCCTGCAAAAACCAGAGCTGTGAGCACCTCTGCTGCTGAATGTGAGTTTCAGAGATCGGTGACATGATGGCTGTCAACCTCACAAAACACAACATGGTGCTTGACTTTGAATGAAGCAAAACATCTCAGACTCAGTGAGAGCTTGTCTGATGAGCACATGGTACCCATCAACATGTGTACACTCTGATGATGCATGATCCTGCACAGAGGAGCTATCAAGTACAAGGACACTATAGCCATGTTTTGTATCAGGGACGGGCTATGAAAGCAAGGCGTCAAGTGAGGTGGAGAAAGCTTACTGTGTGTGCTGCATGGCTTCACTGACTAGCTCATGGGGCTTCAAAGCTCCTGAAGCTATCTTCTTCTTGCCAGATTTGACATCCTTCAGGTACTTGGTGAAGCGCTCCTTGTCATGCTTCACAAAGTGGTGCTTGTTCTTCCTCATACACACACTGGGCACTCTGGGGTACTTGATTGAGTCCCAGGCGTTGGCTGACATGTACACCTGCATACAATCATGTCAGCTGAGAGCATGCACCTTGACACAGCGCTGTGAACGCAGCTTACAGTTAGGGTACTGCCTCAGATACACACACATTTGCAAGCATACCCACTTTGCAGCACATAAGTTGTCAAACCTCAAAGCGTCAGCATGACAGGTCCTGACACTGATGATGCGCGACAGCAAGAATAAAGCTGTAGTGCATCAAATGCCCATATGGTGATGCTTGGTGTCCCTCAAAGAGTTGCAGGCACGCAGGTTGAGGTGCTTTACCTCAGGGACATCAAGGCATCTCCTGAGTGGGGCCAGCACCTCCTTGTGGAATAGGGCCTTGACACGTGCAACAAAGGCATTGTAGGGCTCCCCGTCTTTGCGGTGTTGTGCAGCAGGGTATAGTAGCTCTGCCATGGTTGCAGCTATCAAGGTGTCCTTGTCATGAGATCCTGCACCCAACGGCATGGTGTTGAGCATCAGCAATGCTGCATGGCATGACTGATAGACTACATGCCAATCGATCTGCATGCTTGCATTAGGGACAGAAAATATGGCAAATCGTTTGCAACAACACTGCTTGACAAGGCATGACTGTTGTGCTGTTCAGTGCACCAATGTGCACAAGCTTTGACTCAACCTCATGCTGAGACACAAGCGCTGAACAAGAAAGGCAAAACATACCTCCAGGTGTTGGGGCCCATTTTGCAGCCAAGGAAACATCTGTGGGCTTGCCCTCTTTCAGGGCTGCCAGGTCCTTCTTCAGCTGCTCTGAGAACAGCACGGCCACGCTGATATGCAGCAGCCGGAACACATTGTCTGCAGCAACAGCAGGGGACATGAGGCTTGCACTGCATAGCATCAGACAACTGAGCAGTAAGGTGACAGAAAGTCTGAGCTGAGGGACAGTCAACAAAGCAGCAACACCAGAAAGGACGTAGAAGAAGCCATATGCATCAGGCCTGGCAAAGGCAGCAAGTTCTGACCAACATTTGTCATAGCAGCACGACCAGAAAGGGTGTGAAAGAAGCTGTACGTATCAGGCATATTGAGGGCAGCATTACTTTCTTGAGCAAGGGATTAATCACTGGAATTTTGCAGAGCAGTACCTTTTTGAATCTGTTTGATGACCTTTGAAACGTTGCTCTGCCTTTTCTCTTTCTTCTGATTTGCAATGAAGTCTTGGATGAGCTGGTGCTTCTTGGCTGTCTGTAGGGAGCGGTCTGCCTTTGCCTGCTCCCGTTCTTCTTCAGTCTTCAGACTTCTGAGATACTTCCTGAATGACTTCTTGCGCATGTCCTTCAGTTCTGGGATGCTGCGCCAGGCATCCTTCTTGTTTTCCTGCAAGGCATGCAAATGGGTTGCAACTGAACGAGGCAACAGCAAGCAGCCAACTGTGTCCAGGAATGTTTGCAACTTTGTGAACAATCGCAAGGTGCTCAAAATACTTTGCATGCTATTTCATGTGACTGCTCAAATCTGGTCAGCAAGCTAGAGCGCATGGCAGCATGCACATTCATGTCCTGTGTGCCTGGGGGCTTTTGTACAGCTGTGTCGATGCAAAGGCAGGTATGATATCATGACCAGTATGTGATTCAGGGGTTACAAAATGATGTACCTGTTCAATATCCTTCTTGCAGCGTTTTTTGCCCTTCCGCTTTCTGTAGTCTTCTAATTTTCTGTCTGCAGCATGCTCCACCCGCTGTTGCATCTGTGCAGGGCTAACACATATCCTGACCAAAATCTCAAGCAGATCTTTGTAGTACCCAATCTGCACACAATGCCGTTTTGGTCAAAACGAGCCTGTATGTATGTGGAAGCACAGACTACAATGGGTATGACGCACAACCTGTCAAGCTGGCAATACATGACTGATGACACAGGCATCAACCAGGCATCAATCAAGCACTAATCCTGTGTAGTACCAAATCTGGATACGATGTCTTTCTGGTCAGACCAGGTCTGCATGTTCATAGAAGCGCAGACTATCTCGGTGGTGATGCACAATATGGTAAGCTTGTAGTGCAAGACGGTCAAGTCAGCCATCATTCAGGCAGTGGGTATATCATGCATCGCTTATCCAGGCATGCCAAGTGAGGTGCAGACTTGCCAGCATACCTCAACAATCTCTTTCAGGTTGGTGATAAGTGTGAGAGGGTGCTCCTTCCTCAACCAAGCAACACAGTCATGAAACAACGCCTGCTCGCCCTTGCCGTCCCTCACATCACGCAAGTGCGCTATCAGCTTCAGGGTGTCTAAGGGATCCTCCTGCCATGCCTGCAGGCATTCAAGATTCAGCCCGATTGTGTCATACAATCAAGCAGCAGATGCTGCATTGAAGTTTGAATGCATGCATACACATAGCCAGCAAGTACATTGAAGCAACAGAAATCACCATACAAGGTCAGAAGCTCTGCATACCTGCTGCAGGAGGAGGTTAAATTGTGCTGAAGATGACTTCTCTAGGGGGGTTTTGCTCTTGAATTTGAAGAATAAGTCTGTTCTGGCATTGCCAGAGGATGCATAGGTCACTGCTCGGTTCGTTGTGCGTTTTAGGTCCGCCGAAACAGGAGCCGCGGAATTCTTCTCGTGTTCAGAGGGCGCTCGTGAGCTGGCCTCGGAGATCTTGTTGCTCAGGTCGTCTTGAAGGGCTCGCAAGCCCGGTGAGCCAAGGCCGGGCAGTTGCAGGGTCTCTGGAAAGCAACGCTCCATGGCAGAAGCTGAATATGGCCCTGCAACCATGGAAGATCAAGCTGATCGAACGAAACTTGAACGCGCACAGTATCAAATAAGGGATTCGGCAATGATGCAACAAGCTGTAACCAGCTGTTCTTGTGCATCTGCCACAAATCAATCAGGAGAGAGAGCGTGCCAAGCGTCAGCGTCTGCGGACTGACCTGGCGCTGTCATGCTATGGATATTTTGGTCTTCGAGGTCTGCACAGACTCAAATGGCAGGTCAGGCTCGATTGCTGAGAGTCACGAATGTCCGACTGCAAGCAGCAACAAAAGCAGGAGTCTCACTGGCAGAAAGCGATATCTTCGAGGCAAACTTCACAGCTAGTTGTGCTGTAGACCCAGAAGATGTGCGGGTGAGGTCGTCTGGCAGACTGGCTCTTAGCAGGCAAGTGAAACCAGCCGCCAGTCAGGAAAAGCCTTAAATGTGCATTGCTTCAGATGCGGCCTTCCGGTCGTCTTGGAAGCTGCAGGATGAGGGGCAACTGCTGCAGCAGACCCTTGTGATGCAAGCTAGGGTAAGGCTTCTGAGTCAAAATATGCGGCTTCGTGACCTGCTTCGCTACTGACAAACGCGGAAGCTGTAACCGCAGGACAGCCCGCAGAAGCTGCGTTTTTGCTGAGATGACTTGTGAGCAGTCGATGGCCTGAAGCTCAGCGTGCAGCTTGAGGTAGCGTTTCTACAGCACACCTCTGCAAGGCCAGAACTCAGGTCAGCCTGATGATCAACTATGTACTGATCTTTGGGTAGAACCCTGGTTTGTCAAAAAGTGCTGCTGGCAGACCACAGGTGACTTCGACTCAAGTCTAAGACGTTTGATGAGTGGCTGCACGCAGCAACATGTGTCTCTGTGCTTGGTTTCCCTTGCTGTGACGGCCACATCTGTCTGTAACTTTCACTGCCTCTGACAGATGTTGCCGGCTGGCTGCCCACTCAGAGTGTTTTTCGGGCATAAGTTTGCCTATGTTCTGAGACATGAGTTGCCAGTCGAGTTTGGGTCAGACGAAAGTTTGTTGCATGAAGCACCCTCACACTGATAAGTAGTCTGGTGTTGGGATGATGACTTTGTCACAGTGAGCACTGAATGTCAAAGATGGAATGTGACGTTGCATCCCACCTGCCAATGAAAGCAAAGACAAGAAGTATCAGATGTTACTGTACGGCATGCCCTATTGATTTGAGTGATGAGGCTTGACAAGCATGAATGTGCGCTTCAAAATTTTTGATTTAATGCTAATTCCCCTCTCCCGAAAGTTGCTAAAAGTCGTCAACACATCCTTTGTCGTGAACCTGATATGCTCACATTGCAACGGCATGAAATGTGGCCAAAGTTTGACAACATGCATTGTGAACAGCACATTAACACTCGGTACAAATTGCATCAACCAAACACTCAAAACAAAGGCCTCCAGAAGCTGCCAGCATACATCATGGCATCGAACAATAAGTGCTCTGGCAACTTGATCGGTCCCTGACAGGTTGGTAGTCAGGATGTCCAGTTGGCATCTGATTGGAAAAATGCGTTGAACACCTGATGACATTACATCTGTGCGCTGTTTGGCTGAAAGCAAAGGAAGGTTGCATGACTGATCTGTGCAAAACTTGCATGTCTGACCTCAAGCATGCGGTTCCATTATACAACAGTGGTACAGTTGAAGCGTTTCAATTGCACAATACATACTGTCCTCAGTGGCTGCCGCACGGCATCTGTGTGTGCCTGGTGTGCATCCTGGGACACTCTGAGCAACAAATTCATTTTGCCTTGATAGTTATTCAGGCACTGGAAGGCCAGAGGCTGACTATGCGTATACTGCTTGACCAGATTACCTACAAACTCAACTAAGCCAGGGTTAGGTCATGCATATCTGCATGCTGCTGCTGTGAGATGCTCTACTTGAGCTTGATGGACCGCGCTGGCATGAGCCTCCATCCCTCGCTGCATGACTCTATCATGCAGTACAGAGCCCTGCCACCAACTGCTGCCAAGGCATCCCCCTCGCAAAACTGGCAGCAGGCCGTTTATGCCTATCTGCTGTGAACAATGTTGCACAATATGCTGAACATCTGCAGCATCACTCATGTCCTGCAGACAGCATCAACATCTTGTTCTGCAGCAGCCCATGCAGATGCACGCCATGCTTGTGATTACAAAGCTCAAGCAGCAGCAGGAATGCACACCTCTGCCTGACTTGTTGCCTGCTGCCCAAGCATCTGAGCACATGCTGGCAGTCAACCGTAAGAAGCAAACTGAACAGGACATACCTGCAAGGAAGCTGAGAATGTGTCCCAGGGAGACAGTGTTGCTGACTTCAGTCCCAATGCCTTGGAGGCCATGTGCTGTTGCTGTTGTAGCATGTTCAGCGGCGGTCGCATGACAGTGAATCTGATCTGTGCGCTGCCATTGAGAGAGCAGTGCTCCACATCACCAAGTGCTGCTGCCCAAGTGAGAGCTGGAGCCAAGTGGCTTGTGGCTAAGTGCGGCAGCTTTACTACCAGGACATGCAAGCGAGTGACAACAATGAACTCTGTTGAGGCTGACAGATGCCGGCAGGTCAGGAAGCCTTCGTCAAGGAACCTGCCACTCTCAAGCCTTTGCAGCATAGCTCTGCCTAGAGCCTGCGTTTGCAAGACAGCAAGTCAAATGCTGTGCACAGAGAAAGACGCATTGACAAGTGTGACTGACTCAAGTTCAAACCGCCACACTGCTGTGCATAGAGCCGACGAACAATGCACCTCATCGCATGCGACAGTGCCCAAATTTAGCTCTTGAAAGCATGCAGCACACCGGCAAGCTGCCTGCCAGACCTAAATGCAGTGTTGACAAAGTGACAGGCGGCAGGCTTGATGCTCACATCAATGTAGCTGTACAAGCTGAGGGGCTGGCGAGAGGAGACATGGCGAGGGGGGCGTAGGCGTGGGGGTAGCATGGCTACCCCCAGCAGGCTGTTGCGGATGCTGCCAGACAGTGATGCAGCAGTGCCCAGCAGGCTGCCTAAGGGGTGCCCCACAAGACCCAGAGAGCCCTTCAGAAGGCCAAATGGCAGGCCTGACAGGCCATTTTGCTGGACGCACCTACAGCACAGACAGAGTGACTGAGAGATGACGCCAATATGTATGTCAGGCTTGCCAGATTTGATCGATACAAAGCGCTGAGACAGCAGACTTGCATGCAGTATAAGTGGCTCAGAACTTGCACATAAGCTCTCAAGCTTGCTGCCCGTTGACATCAGCCACAATTGCTCAGCCAATCCAAGTTCGAGTCTTGCAAACCCAATCAGCTATAACAGTATATGAGAAATCCAAAGTGTTCAATAATTGCATTCAAAAACATCAAAGCAGCAGTAGTCAGCAGCAGCAGCAGCAGCAGCAGCAGCAGCAGCAGCAGCAGTTCCAGCAAAAATGGGTTAGATAAGCAGCACCTGACAGGCTCCAGCACAAGGCCCTTGAAGCCTTGAGCAACAGCTGGGAGGAAGCCGGGCCCGGAAAGCGGGGCAGAGCCTGGCGACCCTGTTGCCTGTAACCGTCGGCCCAAAGGAACTGCTGCACCACCACATAAACTCTTCGAGCTATACATTAGAGAGATGCCAGTGAAGCTGTGGCATACTGGATGTTCTACATTTTTGCGGCACATAACTGTTCTGTTGTTTTTTTAGCTCTGGCATCAAGTCAATTATCATTGATTCAATATGCAGACACAGCAGCGCTTGAGAAGGAGGGTGTTGCTGGGTCACCAGCACAAGATACGTTCTGCAAAATGTCCAGCAAAGGTCCTAGATTGAACATTGAACAACAAGAAGCTGAAGAACACTTGCAAATTTTGGATGATAACCTTGCTGGCAAAAAGAGCCTTTGCGTAGGCGTTATAATGTGGGGCTCTGTCCCCAGAAGCAGCCCAGATCCTGCAGCTGTGGCATAGCAACTTGCACTGACCTGTTGCTTCCAGCCTGTCCAGGCCCAGGCTGACCAACCCCTTACGGGCGGCACTGGTCGTTTTGACGGTGGCACTGCTTAAAGCCAGCGCGACGTTGCTGGCGAGGCTGCGAGAGCCCTCGACGAAGCCGTCCAGCAGGCGCGGCAGGTTGAGGTGACCGCCGCGCGTGCTCTCCTTCAGGCCCTGCGCCGGGCTGGCCAGGAAAGACCATACACCCAAATGCAAGTGGTGTATCACACTCACAGGATTGCCTGCAGACATGCACCAGGTTAAAGGGACCTGTGAAGGACTGTACTCCCAGATGCAAGAGGTGCATCACGTTCACACCACGCTCACACAATTGCCTGCAGATACAAGTCATGTCGAGAGGGGCGCTCTGACTGGCCAGAACTCCAGCTGCAAGTGTTGTATCACATTCTTGGGGTTGTGTGCAGACATACCTGAACTTCAAAGATGACCCTTGAATGGCTACAAGACATGCAGGCAGGCCTGCTGGTACCTAGTTCAGCTTGTCCTCATTGCTTCAGGACTGCACTTGAGGAAAGAGCACAGGACAGATGTTGCCAAGGGTGGTCCAGTCACCCACTGTGAGAACACCACATTGAAGGGATTATGGCAGTCAAGGCATTATGGCAGCAGAGGCATTGTGTGGCACATGCAGTCAGCCTTGCAGGCGGACCAAAGCATGTTGTTGCTGCTGCTCACCGAGGATGTTTGCTGCACCGAGCATCTTGACGAGGCCAGGGAGGGCATGGCGCATGTAGTGGGAGTGCGCCAGCTGCAACAGAGCTTGGCGACTGAGCAAGGGATGATGCAAGGTGAGGGGGGCCAGCTTGAGGTGACCCCCCTCTACTTCCCCTGCCACATTCAGGAACCACTGGTACCCTGTGTACACGCCTGCATACCCACAGTCGCGCAGTGAGAGCTTCCACAACAACTTGTCAGTATTTTGATTGCATAGTGGGAGTGCACCGGGTGCCCCAGAGCCTGGCGGCTGAGCAGCGGGTGGTGCAGGGTGAGGGGGGCCAGCTTGAGGAAATCCCCCTCCACCTCCCCTGCCACATCTCAGAACCACTGATAACCTACATAATGCCTGCACACCCACAGTCACTCAGTGCAGACTGTTTTGTTGTTTTCATGTTGGCAATTTTGGCTTTTGTCCTACGCGCACTAGGCTTCAACCAAACTTTACGTGTCTGAGCTACACTTGCTATGCTATTGCAAGCCCCTGCCAAGCATCAAGCCGGGTTGCATTCAGAAACTACGCAAATGCAACCATGCGTCAAATACATCCACAGCATAGGCGTATGCAGCGTAAAATTGTCTAAAAGAGACTGGCACGTGTGCAGAACCTGCATGTAGGATGCACTTGATGCTTTGAGCCTTTGTGTTTGGCTGGAGGAAAGCAGACAGCCTGTGCACATACGATGGCTGGTATTGGCGCTACTACTAGAAGACAGCAGCAAGCAAGCAGACACAGCAGCATCAGCACAGAAGCTAGTCAGCCGGGAAAATGCTGAATTGATACTTGCAGTTTTGCTGTTTGAGCTGGAGTGTGCAATGCCATTGTTCAACACATGTGAGTCTCAATTCATTGAGTCTGGACAAGAAGCACGAGGCAGCCATACCAAAGTGTCAGCCAGGGCCATCTCCCGATACATTCGGTAAGCTGGCCACGCTCTAGTCAAATTCCAGACATTGCCTACTGGCATGATATCTCATGCTGTACCTGAGAAGGCTGGAAAGCTGAGGGTCAGGCGCGGCTGTGTGACATACAGATACATTGCCTTCTATGCAAGGCGTGCTTGCTATGCAGGTCACTCAGACACTATGTGTGAGCCTTGTTACAAGACAAGGGAAGTGACTATACCTGGGGATGGCACAAAGCTGAGGGTCAGGCGCAGCTGTGTGACATGCAGATACTCAATGTAGACTTTGCCTCCACCAGGCCTGAGGCGGCCGCCAGCCCTCAGCACCATCAGATCTGGCTCATGTGGCCGCCGCTGCCTGTACACACAGCTAAGGCAACTTCAACAAGGGCCAATAGTCTGCTGCGCAAGTGGACAGGCAACAGCTGTCGGTCCTGTTGCAGATGCACCCCAGAGCACCCCAGCAGTTCAAGGCACTATCTATGAGCTATCGCAACATCAAAGCATTGCAAACACTGTGTATTCGAGCAAGCGACCAAAAGGACAGCACAATTGATCTCGCCACACTTAGCAGGCTTTTGCAACAACACTTAGCAGCCTGGGACAACTCATCAAGGCCTTACATTTGTAGACACTAGCCAACCACCCACCTGGTAACATTCTGTGCATCTGCAAAGGGCGCAAGCATGCTCTGCCCAAACTGCAACAGCTGCATAGCGTGAGCCTGCTCCACTTCCAGCAGCAGAGGTGCTGTCTGGACTTCCAGTCGCTCCACACACAACACCCCACCAGGCCTGCTTCTCCAGACTGACCACCGCAAGCACAAAGCTGCAGGCTGCTGCATGGCAGCTGTGGCGGCTGCGGCCACAACGGTGGCCACTGTGCCAAACCTGGACTGGGTGTTGGGAGAAGTGAGTGTGACTGGGAAGGCTGCGGTCTGCAGGGGATTGTCAACCTGCAACACCCAGTCAGCTGTGTCACCAACATGAGCTTCAGCAAATTTGTATCTTGGCAGGTTCTGGACTTTCTAATATCACCTCATAATGTTCACCTGGTCATGCTGACTCTGAACTTGCAGGTCACATGCCAGACGCGGCTGGCATAGAAAAGGCATGCTGCCGCATGAATTGGCTACCGAAGGCTACCTGAATATGCTGCACCGCCAGCTCCAGGGTCTGCCGCGCGATGCCAGTTACAGCCTTGACTTGAATGCCGCTGATGCGTCCATACAGCAGCTCCTCGTTTTGGGCCACCAGAGACACCCCTATGCCTCCCAGCTGAGCCTGTATACCTAGACTGACGCCAGCAAGTGCAGGTCTCTTTGCTGCAGCCTTAGAGCCCTGCCCTGGGTACAGGGTACTGCTCCAGGATTCCCAGCCAAGCTGAGCGCGAGCCAGCTCCTGTTGAGCTGGAGTGTCTTGCATATGTGCCTGCATGGCAATGGGGACCTTTGCAACATGACTATGTGGCTAAACGCACTTAGCACGCACAATTGAGTATAGTAAAGGACAGGTCTCCATTGCACAGTCTGATACACGGCAGGACGATATTCAATATGCATGGCGCAGCAATGCCATCAAGGCCAAATAAGCATTGACTGTCATTGCACATAGCCGCATTCTTTGCAGCTCACTGCTTTGTTGTGGCTTCTGTCAATGGTCTGTGCTTGATGTGCATAACAGCAAGTCTAGGAAGAGTTGTCAATGCATGTTGGCAATGCCAAGAAGGTCAACAGTGAAGCACCTGAGCATGCTTGATCCATCAGCACAGCTGGTGTAGAGTGGGGGTGAGCAGAACTTACCAACATGTCAATCAGCTGCAGCACACGCTGTGGTCCATCAGCTCGCACACAAACTTGGACGCGCCGCTCTGGCCGCTGAGCAGTGGCTTTGACAGAGACGACATACTGGCTGCCAACATTGTCCAGGTCATACTCCCCCAGACGGCGGTTGCCTGGCTGCTCTAGAACCAGCTTATGAGGTAAGGTGGGCTCATCCCAGGCATAATCAAGGGATGAGTAAGGGCGCAGCAGATCATCCTGCTCAATGCAGCCCTTCTGCCTGTAGCACGCAAGGATTGTCATGCTCACAGAGTTTCCAACAAGCTAGACAGATGGCAACTGTTGCGCAGCAGGAACACAGCACGTGATGTTGCCAAGTCTGCATGGCTTCCTGGTAGTGCAAAGCAGCCAATGTGGCGTATGCCCTGACATGACTGCTTGCAGCTGATAAGACAAAGGACACACCCTCTCTTCCACACAGCTTCACATTCAAATATAGCTCAGGTCAGAAAGCCAATCCCGTCCGGCTTCAATGATAGATTGAGGAAAACACTCCATTCATGCAAAAAGACTAGCAACAACAAAACAAGCAGTAAGCCACCTGCACCTTGCAATGATGGCATACACAGCTGGAAACCTACCTGAGATGGAGCCTGAGGCCTGTGCAATTGTCGAGCCTGTATGGAGCAAACCCTTTGTCCTGCTCACTGAGGGCCACAGCCAGCACACCATTGGCGCTGGTGCTTACGTCCACATGTACCAAGCGCGTCACCTCCTGCTCCCTGCAACACCTCATTTCACTTCAACAGCGCTCAGGTCTGCGGTGCAACAGCAATCAGGGGGAAGGGATCTGCATGCTTGCAGACCTGTCAGAAATGCAAGCCGTGCGTGTGTCTGCGCCTGACATGTTTTGACCAGCTGCAGCAATGTGCTGCACCCTATTCAAGATCTGTGCTGCAGCGATGCAGTTGTTGCCAAGCAGAAGCCTGCCCACCATAAGTAGCTCTATTTAAAACATTCAGCAACAGCATCAAGTGAGGCTGAAGGCTGACGCCTGACCTGTGCCTGATCTTCACAAACAAGTCACCAGGGGTATCCAGTGCAAACCCTCCTGACCATTGCCAGCCGGCCTCATGCAGCCTGAGACACAGCCTGAGGTTGCGTCGGGTGACATCAGGCCAGTGCACTGCCCTGGCAGCCCCTGCCAGCAAGTCCCTCTCTGCTGTGTGGCCCTGTACACATGCTCAAATGCTGTCTGAAATTGTGTGGCATGTGCAAGTGAGCAGCAGATAATCCTCTATTTAGGCGCTCGTGCTGTAAGCAATACAAGGCAGAATAATACAGAGGCCAAGGTTGCTCAAACTACTGCTTGACGGCCATTGAATCAGAAGAGCGCTAGAAGTCACTGCTTGCAATGGATGAGCAAAAGCGCAGCAATAGGCAACTGCATGGAGGTATACCTGCTGCATGTACTGCACGCCCTCCTGGAGGTTGTTGTGCAGCATGTAGCGTGGCATCACGTGCAAAGCCAGCGCTCCATCACCATCAGGGATCTGCAGATGCAGAAGTTGATAAAGCTCAGAATGTGCCGCTGCAGTACTGATGGGGCGCACCACTGCAAAGAGCATTACGTTGAGCTACATGTGATGAAGACAGGTGATAGCCTGGCGCTTTGTAATGCTTTGGGACCAGCAAGTGCAGATCTGCAGAAACTGACCTGTTTTGCTGATGCATCTTGAACACAGGTGCAACCTTGTTGAAAGGCATTGCACAAAGCTTGCATCAGTGTGCTAGCCTCAGAACTGCCTACCAGGCTCTTGATTGAAGGCAGGTGCACCAGACAGAGCAAGTGCACCTGGACTGCAGTGACTGCAAGCCTGTAGCCGGCCTGACCTTCTTTCAGCCTGGGTATGCGCAATATCAGCTTTGTTTCAATTCACAAAGATGCCATTGTCAATGGCCAGGTTGCTCAGCAAAATGCATACTACTCAACGACTCATGTGGTTTTCAGAAGGCAGGTCGCGAGTACCTGGACTGCTGTGACAGCCAGCCTGTAACCAGCCTGAGCTTCCTTCACGCTTGGAGTGACAGCTGTCATAGGGCAGGGCGCCTCCACGACTGCAGCCCCTCCCAGGGCATCCAGCTGCACAGAGTCAGACCAGAAAGCCTTGCCAGCCTGAGAGATGGCAGTTGTTGCACATAGCTGCAGACGTACTCTCTGCCTGTGCGCCTCCACATCCCCTTGCATGCTGGCATACCTAAGAAAGCATGGGCAAAAGTCAGTGGTGTGGACTACCAACAGCGTACTCTTTCGAGCAAATGGATCAGGCAGCATGAGCGGACCTTCAACAGCATCTGAGCTACTTTGTTGTCATAGTCAGACAGCTGGCACATTGACAGCTGATGTCAGTTGCATTGAGCATGGCAGACAAAAGCACATTCCGACTGTATGGCAGCACTCACTTGATGGTATGATGCAATGCAGTTGTCACAGCACTTACTTGGTAGGTGTCTGATGCATGACTGCCACTTGGCCAGTGTCAGAAAGGCCCTTGGGGTTGGAGGCAATGCTGCTCTGCTGTGTAGCGCCACGGTGGGAGTGCACAGATGGTGACGTCAAGACCTCTCCTAGGCCTGACAGGTTGAACCTGCTAGACATTTGTCCAGCAACAGAGCTGGACTGGTCTGAGTGTGTTGGTGTGCGGTTGCCCATGCTGCGACGGCCAGGGCGATTGTTTGATGCCAGGGGCAGGTGCTGCAGGGAGGAGCCCTTGTAAGGTGGTACCCAAGCTGTGGGCACTGCATCTGCTTGGGTGTCCTTCTGTGCATGCTCCTGCACAGAAGGAAAAGTTAATACCGTCAGGCGTCATAATGGGAGCGTCTCAGCGCAGTGGCAGCCCAGAATTGCCACTCCAGGAGCAGCAAGCACGTAACAGCATATGCAAGATGAACAGCATGATCTGCTGAAACCTTGTTATAGTAAAGCATCACTGTGATGCAGCAAAACGCACGCCTGGTTCAACTGGCTTTGCAAATTCCAAGCACCTCCCAATTCTGAGCTCAGTCCTGCCAGCTCTGGAAGGGTCAGCAATCTGTTCCATAGCGCACAGGATACTGGCACAAACTCAGTCACATACGTGATGTTTGAATGAACAAGATGCCACTTTATGCCAGAATGACCAGATCAATGCTGATGCAAGCCCTTATGACAGTATGAAGGTAAGAGGGCGCCATACCTGGCCTTCAACAGCTTCCACTAACCAGCTTTGCCTGAGGGCGATGGGCAGACCTGTGCAGTTGAACACCCACAAAGAGCAGGACACCCTCAAGGCGTGTGCACCAGATGTGCTGTCATAGCAGTGACATAGGGACAGGCTTGCTGAGCCTTCTTGCCTCTCCTGCTTGGAGACTCGTACGCTGGCTTTGCCCAGGACCTGATAGCCCACACAATCAGCACTGCACAGCACTCAATTTGGTGAAAATTGCAAACCAGACCTTGCTGCAAAGCATGCGGGCTCAGCATGAGGACATGGAAAGCTCAGCAGGACAAGGACATAGCATAGGCAGCTTTCAGTGTCATCACAAAGCATTGGGACACCAGTGCCATTCAGGATGGCTATTCTGGTCATGAGCTGGCACTTAATGGAGATGTGACCTCGTACATATGTTGACTTTGTGCATGACAGTGTATTTCAGGCTCTGCCAGCAGCATGTCAAGTGCTTGGGTGGCAAGCATCAGGATCAATGAGAGCAAGGGGAGGGGAGTAGCAGAATTGCATAGAGGCATGATGCAGTACCTGTTGCGCAAAGGGGGGCCCTGTGGGACCCCCATAGGCGGGCTAGCCTTGTACCCTGTGGGCTCCAGCTTGACGCTCTCTAGGTAGTGGAAGGCTGAGGACTGGTGCAGCATGCACGTCTGAAGCGGCATGACTACCACATGAGTGGGTATGGGGCTTCTGTCAGGGTCAGAGGATGACAGGATGACCCTCAGAGGCACAGGTAAGGAGTTGTGCAGCTCAATGGGCGCTTTCACCACCAGGCGGTACCCTGCGTATGCCAGGCAAGCTTGTACAGCTGCAGGAAGAGGACTGAACATTGACAGCTCTGTCGTAGTGTGTTGTCTGATGATGCCCACAAACTGATGCTTGCTTGATTGTGTACACATGACAGCAGTCAAGGAGCATGACTGCATTGCTCAGCAGCTTGACATTCATGAAAGCAGCAGGAGGACCAGAAGGCTGCAATCCAGATGCCAGTGAGAGCTCTGCTGCGTGCAATGCATGGCTAAGCAGCTGACACATATCCCTGCTGCCTTGATTAGTTTTCACAAGTATGCCTGCTGTAGCTGCAGGTATCAAATCATAAAAATAGATGATGGGAAGGAGAAATTGGCCAACTTGCCACTCTCGCTTTGCAAAACCAAATGCAGAGACACAGTGAGAGCAAAACAGAAGTTTTCAAAGGCATGATGGCTTTGCTCAGTCTGCACCTTGGGTGTCAGAGCTGGCAGCAGCACCCAGACAGAAGTGGGCAGCATAGGACTGGTTG
The DNA here is from genome assembly GCA_002118135.1 of Trebouxia sp. TZW2008. NCBI lineage: Eukaryota > Viridiplantae > Chlorophyta > Trebouxiophyceae > Trebouxiales > Trebouxiaceae > Trebouxia > Trebouxia sp. TZW2008. The sequence goes on from BDIU01000117.1 coordinate 77,231, forward strand.
TTGACAGCGCTGCACACCAGATTCTGACAATGGCTCTCTGGGAAAGAGTACTCAGCCTGATGCAGCAGCTGCAGGAGAGGAATGCCAGTGCACCAGTGGTGGGTGGTTGCCCCATGGTCCTCATCTGCAATACATCATCAAGAATAGCTCCTTAGCAGAAGCTTGTGAGGTGCTTCAAGACTTGTGAGGCTATGTACAGCTCAGCATGCAGTGCTCTTGAACTGCTTGTGCAGGACAAGCTCATGTATGTGTGCATAAGCAGCATAGTCGTTGATCAGGAAGAGTGATACATGAAAGGATTGTATGGCACAATGCCTGCTAGTGCAAGACAGGCTTTGCTGCAGGGAGTGAATCATGAACACACAACTTGTACTGACCACTCTGCAAAACAATTCACCATGCATCATATATGCATGGCAAGCAGACAAGCTGTTGCTTAGCGCAACATCCATACCAGCAGGCTGCAGAGTAAGGTAGGTAGCGCTGCAGCAAAGGGCTGGCAGCCACGTGTCACCCCCAGCTGGCACAAGCTGTGTTATCTGGTCTTCTTCTTGGCTGCCAGGCCACCGCTGCTGTATGCCAATGATGATGGCGCCGCCACTGCTGTTGTGTAGCTTGATGCCAGAGTGTATGGTCACCCCTGCACCGCCCCTGATGCCCCTGTCTACTTGAAAGTAAACCTTGTAGGTCTGCAGGGTCTCTATGGCATGTGCACTGTTCACCCATAGTTGCACCTGCAAAGGATTTCCCAAAGATGTCATTGGTGCAAAGAACATTTAGTCTGTACAGGGATGCGTGAGGTACTGCAGGTGATATGGCTTGGAAGCACCATCACGCTGGTGAGGAAAGGACTTAGTGCTCCATTGGGTGCATCATATTATGCGAAGACCAAAGTGAAGGCCTACTAGCACAGCGAAATGGCAGAGCGTAAGGTGCACGACAGCAGACAAATAGCTTGCCTCCTTCATGCTTCTTTGCTCTACATCAAGAGCCCACGGACCCAAAGGCTGGCCATGCGCATTCTGCCCTTGCAGCTTCAGCAGCACCTTCAGACCCTCCTGCCTGTGACTGATCACCTCCACCTACGTAAAATAGCAAGCTGAAATCAGAACGGTGCTTATGCTAAGCGTCTGTATGCTTTAGCAGCTTTGCAGTAAGCGTCGGCATGCTTGGAGCAGCTTTGCAGAATCAATGTGCTGAACCTCTTCCTGTGCATTGCCTGTTGTCCGAAAACGACAGGCACATACAACGTGTTCTGAGCCACATGCTTACCATGGCTGAGGCTGACGCTGCATTGTCAGCACTTGAGCTAGCAGCATCAACATCACATGGCTGAGGTGATATAAGGAAGGTCTGAGGGTTGGCTACAAGTCGTCCTTTGCAGGAGATGGTGTAAACATCAACCGGAATAATAGACTCTGTGCACCCTGGAGGCACTTCACAGCCTATGCCTGCACACACAGGAACCACTCAAACATGCTCAATACTTTCATCCAGTAGCAGACATTCTGGGAGCGTGTTGAGGCACAGATGCACATGCATTTAGATGCAGCACAGATGCCTGGGCGCATACATGCATCCATGAGCCAGGCAAGTGAAGCCAGTGTCAGGACAAGCATGCCATATGAATCGACGCAATGGCTCTGCACTTGATGCTTACATGGACATGAGCTATGATTGCCAGAACAAGGATGCTTTTGGCCCGCTCTTGTCCAAAGCCAGCACAGTGTGCATGGAATGGCTCACCTAGCTCTGCAGGGTCATTCGTGATTGCTAGCCTTCTGTACCCATGCCCAGGCTGCTCAGACCAAAACTCAACAAGTATATCGCTCAGATTCTGCAGCCAATACAAGGCCTCCCCTCCAGGACTGAGACCACCACCAGTCTCAAAGATGATGGATTCCAGCTGAAAGGGCTCAACATTCACAAGGGCGACGTCACTGATGACTGACTGTGTGGCCTGGTAGCTGTCCATGACTGCCTGTGTGAGGGTGACTTCAAGCACGTCTGGAGCTGTTACGGCAATGCTGAGCTGCTGTGGCTTCAGCTCGGAGCTGTCCTGAGCACCGTGCCTGCACCAACCAAGGCTCAAAGGGCAAGCATTTGACACTGTATCTTAGTGATGCCAGGCAATGGCCCATGATTGCACAGGCTGCCTTGTTCTAGCATAAATATAGATGTATCTGGACCACGTGATGCTTGAGTATCAGCTGTGCTTCCATGCTGTCTACAAATCAGCACACATGGGCAGAGCAGAAACATGTTGTGTTCATATGATGCATTGATCTATAAAGCTGTATATATTTGCAGTAGACATCAGTGCACTCCCAGGCTGCCACCTGAGACAGAGCCTCTCGTCATGACGCCTAATGGCGCAGACGTTTCTGAGACAACGGTGCATGATGATTCAACTACCTTCTAAGAGTCAGCGTTGTTGCTAAAGAGCAGCACCAGGGCTCAAGCAAGGGCTCCCAGCCCATCAAAGCATTATTGTACACATCCACCTGCAGCTTGAGGCTGCACTGACTGCTCAACTGCTGAGGATCTGCCTGCCCAGCTAGGTCAATGGCAATGTCGGATGCAGCGGCCTCAATAATGGGCATGTCATCGTCATGCTTGTCATTGCTGATGAGGAGGGCAAATTGACCCATTTGCAAACTGAAATGGGTTGTTGAAAGGGTTTCCCAACTGAGAGTGCTCTGTGCCTGCACCAAGACAGCACGATGCAGCTGATGATGGGGAAGCATACAGGCTCAGCCTTCTTAGCTGAGAGTGGTTGTACTCTGGCAAACTCACTGCAAGTAGCAGATCAGTACCGGGGTTGAAAGGGGCTCTGAAATGTTGGGGGTTGCCCACAGTGGGCGCGCAACTATGTGGGGGTCGCAGGGCAATATGTGTGGGCTACACTAGTGATGTACTGGTATTGATGCCGAGTGGGTGGATCCCCTGCCAGGGAAAGTGGGGTGGTAAAGCCCTGGGTCAGGGCAGGGCACGCGACAAAGATTGAGCATTTCATAGAACGCTCTGCAGCTGTGTTGTCAACTGCTCAACCTGTGTCATGCCGTGCATTGTTCACACTTGGCAATGAAGCTATGCATCCTGCAGATGCATGGTCATGCAACCTGACTGGATCAGACAGATGGTTCTGCTTTACTTGCTTGAATGCTCTGGCATCAGCATGGCCTTGCTGGCAAACAAATTTGTCATAATGCAATGGCAAGAGGGTTAGCAATCAGATTAGTGCTGTTACGGTTCCAGACCCTTGCACACTTAGGTTGAGCAGACACCTTGAACCAAACAGGTCTGTAATGCAGACACAATTCTTACCTGTGGCGCAGGCGCAGGAGACAAAGCAGTGTCTGTTGGCTTTGCAAGCTGCAGCAGACCCTCCTCAACCTCCTGGAAGGCCTTCACCAAGGCCGCAGTGATGCACATGCGTCTTTGTGATGCGTATACACACGCCTGGTACAGATTCAGCTTCACTCCCAGAGTGTAAGTATCAAATCGCCTCCGCTGCTGCCGCTGCCGCTGCTGCTGCTGCTGCTGCTGCTGCTGCTGCTGCTGCTGCTGCTGCTGCTGCTGCTGCTGCTGCTGCTGCTGCTGCTCAATAGATACTGTTTCTGCAAGACCACGCATGTGTCCAGGAGCCAGTTGTGACTTGCTTAGTGAGCGAGAAGTGCAGTGAGCAGACAATGGACAGCCTTCATTGTGGGTGTGTGCATGTGACTAATGCAGCTTGTGAGAAAAGAACTGCAAAGCAATCGTTGCTACAAAGCATCAGCTCAATTGGCAGCTAAGGTCAGCCCAGACCAAACTCAAGCTGACATAACAGGTGATTCTAGCAACAGAAAGAGACTGAATGTGTACCTGCCACCTCAGAGTCATGCTGCAATCTGGGAACAGTCAGGGTCAAATCAAATCCCTGTGCTCCCAACAGCAGTCCTCCCTCAAATTTGCTTCTCATGGAGCGTATGTCTGGAGGCAGCTCCATCAGAGCTGTGGCCACTGCCAGCCTAGACACTGACAGGCAGTGCTGCATACATTCAGCAGCAGTGAGGTGGCTGTTGATGGTCACTTCTGTGCTGACAGACATGCACGGCTTCAAGTCATTTGCTCCTGCATCCACAAAGCCAAAGGACATCAGAAAGTCAGCACAGTTGTTTGGGTGTGACTGGCCTGCAGATGTGGTAGAAAGTAATGGCAAATTGCAGTAGGTCAAAGTGACCTACGTTCACTTGCATCAACAATGAGTGTGGTGGCAAAGCGCTGCATGGTTGACACTCATTGCAAGCACAAACTCTGGATATCTGGTGTGCAGAACGATTGTGCAACCGCAAATGGAAGTGAGAGGACAAGGGAAGCACCTCCAAAGGTGTTGGCTACCAGCTCAGCCACTATCTCTGTTGCATGCAGCTGCACAGACACGGTTGCTGCAAGCTTTGTGACAAGTGACGCGTCTGAGGCAGGCTGGCTTGTGCTTTGCTGCTGCTGTGGCTGCTGTTGTCCCTTTATCACAGCTGCCAGACAGTCTTTGCTGCCATGAATCAGAAGCTGCCAGCCCTACAACAAAACTTTCATAATATCAGAAGCAGACAAGATTAGAAGGCTGCAATCTGGTTTTTGTATATGTGCAAGGCAATGAGAGTCTTGAGGATACATGCTAGACTTGACACAGACGTATGCAGCAGGCGTACAACAGTGTATGCTGGAGCCTGTTACCTCGAGGTATACTCTCAGCATCATGTCACTGGCAAAGATCTCCACATCAGACTGTGCTTGACTTGTATCAGCCATAATTGCACCAGCCTGTAGGCTGCACCAGATGTTGGCATCTGTTGACATGCTTGAGATGCCATCAACGGCAGCAAAGCAATCTTTTGAACCAAGTAAGAGCAGGACTCTGTCTCCTGCTGGCAGCTTGTTTGCTGACCAGCCAACTTCTGAGCCAGACTCATTGCTGTCGTCATCTTCTGAACTGTTTCCTAGCCTTTCTGGTGCGTCGTGAAAGGCACTCACACCTCGTCCAATGGAGTAAGAAGAGGCAGAGGACGTGTCAAAGCCATCAGCTGCACTGGCAAAGTCTGGGGCATCCAGAGAGTCTGTATTTGGGAAGCTGGTAGCAGGATTCATGAAGACAGAGCGGTGGTGAATCACTGGCACCTGCCTCTGCAGCTCGCCAATGCTGATGCCGCTGCTGGCAATGGATGCTGTTCTGCCTAAAGATCGCAAGGGACCAAGAGAGTAATGTCTGTGGGAGCGTGAACGCGAGTCACTGCGGCTTGAGCTAGCATTGTCTGAGTTGTCCTGCTGCTGATTTGCAGTCTTGCGGGCAAGAGTTGCCAATGATGGCAGAATCTCCTCCAATGCCACCTCAAAAGTGTCTGACGCAAGCCTGGCCCTGTTGTTGATGACATACTGGGGAGAGGTTGGTGTAGAGTCTTCATCATCAGCAGCAATCTCTGCCAAGCCAGTCAAGCCTAAGCCTGACCTGGCATTGCCAGCATGCAACCGGGTCAGACTGTTTTGATGGCTCAGGAATTCCTGCTCGGGCGACACAGTCTGGCCGGCCACCGTTTGCCGACGGTTACCGCCGCGCGCCGAAAATTCTCGAGATCCTGTCAGCCGGCCTGACCCGTGCTGCGAAGACCGAGATGATGAAGGCGGCCCGTGGCCGCCAAGAGGTTCGCTATGCACTCTCGTCATTCTGCCAGGCAGCAGCAGCGACCCCGACCTCAATGCCCCAACATGCTCCAGCGAAAACTGCGGTTGAGGTGCTGCTGGGTTTTGCGTCAAGTAGAAAGCAAGATAGTGCCAGGACAGACCACAGGCGGTCTGTGGCAAACCTGACACCGCATTTGAAGATTGGCAGAAGTGTCCACTAACACGCTGCCACTCCAAGACCAGGGCAGGCTGTGCCTTGTCATTGCTGTGCAATTGCAGCTTGATGGTCCCCACTGAAGCTTCTAAAGCATAGCCAGGCTTGACAATATGCTGTGCTTGCTGTGCCTGCTGGGGCAAGCTGGCATGCAGGACAGAAGAATCAGTCTGTAGAGGCCAATCAGGAGCTGCTGCAACACCAGCAGAAGGTGAGTCTGAGGGTGGCTTGCCAAGGATAATGTCCATCTCTGTACTGTACCGGATTGTGGATGCTGACATTGTCTGCACCTGAGCAGGCTTGGCAATGACCTCAGCAAGTCGCATATTTAGCTCAAAAGTTGGCAAAGCTTGCTCAGGCCACTGCCTGTGACCAAGAACATGCTGATTTGGTGTTTGTGGTGGAAGCGCAAGAAGGGATGCATTGGGGATACTCAGAAGTGGCGGCAGCTGAGCTGCAGCAGCTGCGCTCGGTAAGGGCAACACAGGTGAGGCAAACTCCTCTGGCAGTGCCACAAACAGAGCAAGGTTGGTCACTGAGAAGATGGTGCCTTGGTGGCCTGTGGCAGCAAAGGGGCTGGGGGCTGTTGCGTCTGGAGCAGGGACGGCTGCGTGCTGCCTATTCAGGACATGCCTGACATTGAGGTCCACTGGGTGAGGGCGGGGATGCTGCGCAGGCTGACTGGTGGGTAGCTGCAGGATGAAGTGTGGGATCTCCATGTACAGGATGTGATCAAGGGGGGTAGGCTCTGCATTTGTGAAGCTTGCAGCATCCACTTTGGCTGGGCAGACGATTTTGCAGCGCACAATCTCAATGGAGAATTGCTCTGGCCGGGGTGGCTTTTTCAGCCTCTCTTCAGCAGCTGAACTTTTGCTAGGTGTAGCTGGAACCTCTGGAGCGCCATCCTCAGAATTTGAGGCATCAGCCACTGTCTCTGCAGCATCAGCTGAGGCATGATCGCCACCCTGCAGGTCCGCGTCTTGCTCAGCAGCACTGTCAGGTAGCATGCTGACAGCTGAGGTAGCATCAGCAGCTGCAGCTGCTGCTGCTTGCGCCTCAAAGAGTGAGATGGAATTAGAGCTGACAGGAGGTCCCGTGATTGCGTCCAGCAGACCTGCCTCTGAAGACTGCATTGCAACAGGATCTTGACAGGAAGCCAAATGCGGCCTTCCTGAATCAGCTGCATGGGGTGTGATGGCTGCAGCTGCCTCAGCCCTGCTCTCGGAGTGAAGCGGCTCCCCTTCATCTGCAGCTTCTGTATCGGGAAGCCGATTGGGGCTGTGACTGTTGAGTTCTGGACTGCTAGGCTGAGGCACCGCAGGACTAGCAGAAGGCAGGAGGCTACTGTCAGCATCACTCAGGCCCTGTGGCTTATCACTTGGGTCTGGATTGTCTGCATGACTGCCAGAGATGCTTGCTGCTGGCAAGTCAGCAGCCTGCCCCTGTTGTGAACTGTCAGCTCCGTCATGAAAGCCGTATGCAGCAGATTCTGCTACAGGGCTCAGCCTGACAGCAGTGTCACTCTTGGTAGCTTGCTCATGACGGGTTGCAGGCAGGGCGGGATCTATGTGCAGTGAGGGGGCACCAGCTTGAAAGCTGTCAGTGTTGGTTGCAGCTGCTGGCTCTGTAGCTGGAGATGCTGCTGGCGAAGGCATAAACAGAGCAGCAATGCGCATAAGAGTGGCAGTGCCAAAGCAGCCATCTTGCAATGTGATGGAGGTTTGTAGCCGGTCCTTTGTGTCGTAGACTGTGAACTCTGCCTGAGCTGGGATGTTACTAGTCAACCTGCAAACACCAACATACCATCCAGAATTGTCAACAGAAGGTGCAAGATACACAAGTCTGTTTGTCCCTCAAGCTACAAGGAATACATGAGGCATTCAAGTATTTGTGCGGGATACTGCGTAATGAACAAGTTGGCCTCAACAACTCAGACAAAGCTGCCATCAGGTTGTGTCAGCAAGCAGTGAACACCATCATGAAATTGTGCCAGGTTGCCAGCGACTGTTTTGCCATGCATCACCTCACCTGCTGATCATACTCCCACTTTCACCAGGCCACCCTTTGGCAGCAGCACCACGCAAGCGCCCAGATACTAGCAGCCCTGCCGCTTGACTGTGGTCCACACACACAGTCAGGCTGTCAATGGTCATCACTTGAGCCAGGCGAGGCACAGGGTACATGCCGTAAATCTTTGGGATCTTGGTTGTGTACTTGCTTCTGTCACTGGCATGCAGCTGAAGCACTGTTGCCTGCACAGATACAGTGACTTCACTGCGTAAAGATTGCTCGCTAAGAAATCTGTCCCGAAAATCGGTAATTTCGTCCTTTCTCAGATGTGCCACTGCAGTCAGGATGCAGTGATTGATTACCAATCACATGCTGCTTACACTGAGAATGCCCTTACATCGAGTGTCCTTACAAACAGAAGTCACTGTAGCAACAATATGACGACCAGACACGCATGCATCAAAGGCATCTTTGGCTGGAGAGCACACGGTTGGCTGGAAAGATGACACCCTTGATTCATGAGATGAGGACAATATGTGTGAGCAGGACTTTTCTGACCAAACACTGTATGATGCTTGTGATGTGAGGACCTGAGGCAGTTTCAGACGGACGCAGCAGCAATATTGGAAGAAAACTACCATAAGCTCATCAAATTTGAAGGCAAAATTCTTATTTTCTTCTGGCACCTAACAAAAACTCTTCCAAAAATCTCATTGGGGTTGTAGCCTCCAAAAACAGATTAGCAAAAAAGAGGGAAGAACACAGGTTGAACTTCTTACAGTTGAAAACACACTTTTTACTTTTACATTCCCAGCAAAGTTCAAAGCCTACCTTTGTTGCAATGGAGTCGTCCATGAGCTCGAGCAGCATGTCAAATTTCTGACCCCTGAGTTTCAGGTGTGTGTTGCTTGCATCACAATCCTCAGAGTGGCTATCATCAAACGCCACAGACACTGATGCAGCAGTCACGTTGACCTCAGCTACAGGCAGACCCTGTAGAACACCCACAGCATCTGTGATGATGAGCCATGTTGGTTCAGGCAAGAGACTCTCGTGCAAAGTCGACAGGCTTGTTACATCATTCCTTGCAGCTGCCGCAGTAGTGATGCTGAAAGACAGTCTGTCGTGAAGCAACTTGCGTGTTGCTGCAATGTGCAGATGCATCTGTGGTGCTTCAAGCAGATTGGCGCCCACAGGGTATTGCATTATCCCATGCAAGGGTTGATAGGCTGTCATGGTATCATCTCATCCTCATCAGTTGCTGGATTGAAACGTGCTTGTTGAATGGGATCAGCAGAAAGAGCTGATGACAGAACAATCCTCAAGGGTGCGCGCATTGCTGCTAAGCCTCTGAGGTAAGGGTCGTTTACCTTTGACTGAGCCACAGCTTTGCGGTCATCCTTTTGGTCTTCAGTAGAGCTCGGCATGAGGGACTGGTTCAGCACTGCAGCAGACTTGGAGTTGAGCTGCACACGAATGTGATCAATCTCCAGCAAGGCTTTGGCCTGAGGTAGCAATGCATCTCCTGATGCACGGCGCAAGTCCAGATGGGCTGTGCAGCTGCAAGGGAAGAGGACTGGGGCGCCCTTAGGGGCCAAGCTGCTCAGACTGTTGCCTGTCTCCAGTCGCACGCCACTCAAGGTGATCTGCAGCCGCTGATACATAACAGCTGTTTGCACCTGTAGTGTTCACAGGCAATCAGTAGACGGAAGCTACCCGTTGGGATGGGAAGCAGAGACTCGTCAGACCGGCTAGGTCAAGCTGTGGCCATATAGGCAGGGAGCCAATGTCAAGACCAGTTTGGAAGGCAAGCAGTGTTCAACAAAGCCGTAGTGAGATGCTCATAATGATGCATCCTCTATCGCCTTGCCTGTCTTTGTACGACACAAGATCAGGCTGACCACACTATTGCTGCCAGGCTGTGAATGCAGGCATAGATGAGCTCTCAATGCAGATTTCCACATATACAGGTGCTCAGGTTTGGGAATTTCGGCAGGATCAAGGCGTTCATACCTGTAGAATGAGTGCCTGCAGATCTGGCTTTGATAGAAAACTACCCGCAGTGACATGCTGTTGAAGCTGCTGAACCAGCTCCTGTTGCTGGTGGATCTGACCAGGCACAGGGACGTGCACAACATGGACAGCCCCTGTGTGTACTATGCTGCAGGCCTCACTTGTAGGCTGCCCATGCTGACTGAAAACCAGCACAACATCCTGGACCTGCAAGTATGAGGCACAAAAGCATCAGACCACGCAGCAATGACATCTCTGATCCTGAATCCTGACCCTTTCACGCAGTGCAGTTTGTGCCAGTGCATGCAGGTGTGCTTCGTTGCAGCACTGTGCTGAGCAAATACACTGTCAACACTACCAACAATAACATGTAATGTTGCATGACCGACCTGCAGATTGACAGCAGGAAGCACTGCAGCTTTGATGGCCCTTTGTGCTTGTGCTAGTGTCTGAGCCTGCACATTCCCCAACGCATTGACAGCCTCTGTCACACATTTGGAGTGAGATTCCTGTGGCATGCCAGCTAGCGTCTTGGAGAGCCTGGCCCAGCACAATGGGCGATGGACCAGATGCAGAGCTTGTACGCTTACATCTAGTTTTGCCACAGCCCCTGCATGGCTTGTACTGTGTAAGAGACAATGCATTGTGTGTATGCAATCTCAATGTGATCATGCAGCAATTTGTGGCGTCCCAATGCTGCTGTATGCTTTCAAAATATGACAGATCACCTTGCACATAATAGTGCAAAACCAGTTCAACGTGACAGGCACGCTGACACACCCATTGTACACAAGCACATGCATTTATGTTCAGCAGCCTCATCATGTGCATGAGAAGCAGTTCAAGCTGGCAGATGCAGCGTCTATAGGTATCCTGTAACACTCACCAGCATGCTTATGGCTGTGAGGGAAAGGGTTCTCACTCCTGTACTGCAGCTGAAGCAGTGGTGGCTCACGCCTGACATCAGGCAAAACTACAAAGCTGCTACTCAAGCTGCTGGACGATCTTCTTCCAATTGAGCTGTCCAGCGATTCTGTGCTGCTGCCACTTCCTGCATTTCACAGCTCAGGTATATGGCATGATTGCCAAAAAGGTTTGGGTGGTCTTTAAGCTCGTATGCATGCACTTGCAGCACAGTATGGATGCCACAAAAGAGTTGACCACCCTGAGCAGATTGGATTTGAAGTACATAATGAAGTATACAGTGAAGCATATATCAAACGCTGACGTCAGATCAAAAGTCTTCTGGCTTGAAATGCGCATTGTCAGTGCCAAGCACACACATGAGCAGCAAGCAGACTATAGAACACCCACAAAACATTCATCAGACACAGGAACATATGGTCAGGAAAGGAAAGGAAAAGGAATGGAAAGTCACCCAGGCAATAGGCACAAGACACAGGAGCAAATCCTTGGGACGTTTGCAGACAAGCTTGTGCATGTGGATTGACATGCATTTACACATCAATCTGGGTCAACATGATAGGCAGTCTATATAAAAGTACAGTTGGTGGCATGCATGCCAAAGTACCATACTGACGAGGCACGTTGCACCTACCTGGCTGCTGCCATCTCGCTAGCACAACATTGGCATCATTGAGGGGACCACTGCTGAGGTCCTGCACAGTGATCTCCTGAGCTGTCACCTCTGCATCTGTTGCATCTGAACCGGACACAACATGCACCTTGAGCTGCTCAACATCCAGTGAGGCAATCTGGCTTGAGAGTTCAGCCTTATTGCTGTCTGAAAGGACCAGATTAGTGGAGGCTACCTGTAGCCATGACATTGGAGTGCAGTGAAAGTGGTGTTTGGTGCATGCACGCGTGAACACGTAGCTACTGCTATAAGTGTGCTGTCTGAGCGGCAGAGTAGCCAAGCTGATACAAGTTGTGCTTGCTGTTCTAAAGCTGCAGCTACAGACAGGGTCCCTGTAGGAGCTCAGCTGCTTGCATGCTGCAACATGCGTTCTGCTTGCATCGCCATGCATATATGTCTGCTACAACCATTGAATTGGGCCTTTTCCCAGCGTGCCCAGACAAGTGATGCAGCACAGGCAGCAGTATGCCAGGTTTCAGGAGCATGTTTACCCTGATGTCAGCCACAAACTCCAGCTTGCTGGCAGTGTCGTTGCCATCTTGCAGGTCCTGCTGATTGATGTCAAAAGCATCATACAGCTCTGCCATCTGTTCTTGAGTAGGGCGTGTAGGTGAGGCTGGAGGCTGCTCCTTAAATGGCTGGTGGTACAACATTGAAGACATTCCAGACAAGGACCATTGCACCCAACCCTGTCTGTAGCACCAATTTTGTCTATATTGGAACATTGCAGGCTGCCAGTCAGTAATGAGGAAGGTGGGGCATGAAGGTCAGCTGATTTTGGTGCTGCTGTGGTTTTGTCTGTGGCAAAGCAATGCAGGCTGAAAGGCCAAACGATAAGCAAGCAATAGCTGGTGACTACTTGATTGATCTACTCCATGCTTTTGCTCCTGTCACAAAGTGAGGCGCTCATGCAGGAGCAGACTCTGCAGACAGTCTGGAGGGCACACTGCAGGATCAGTTCTGGACAGCAGACAGTGTCATGTCAGGTGGCCTGCTGATGCCGGGTCATGAAAATACCTTTCACCGGAGCCATGGGGTGACCTATCATCCAGAGACTTCCTCTTCTTGGATGAGACATCCACAGGGAAGCCCTCCTTGGCTGACACAACCTTTGGTGTTTCAGGATTTGCAGTACTGACTGTGCCAGTTGTGTCTGCCGCAGCAACCTGCTGACTGACTTCTGTTGCACTGCCTTCAGGTTGCAGAGGGCTATGCAAGCCCTGTAATCTCCTCTGCTGTTTCAGGGACTTTGCAGCCAGATGCCGAAACAGCAGAATATCTGGCACCAGCAGCTGCATTTCTAGGCCCTCTATCTGGCTCTGCTCTGATTTGCGCATGGCCTGTGGAAAAGAGGTACAATTATGTGTTGCCACATTTGTCTGGCAAGACAGCACTAGGCCAGTGATGGTGCAAGGCTGCCGCAAATGCAACCAGGCCTGCTCATCAATACTTGTGTCATGCATCATCACTCTTGTTGAGTGCCCATCGAAGCCAAGGCCAAGGTATTGCAGTGATTTATGACAGCAGCATACAGCCATGACATGAGACACTCACCTCTTCTGAAGGATTGGTGGGAGTCTGCAGGTGCCGCATCCAGAGATCTGTATACAGCCGCTGCTGATGCCTCCAGTCAAGCAGAGCTTGACCTGTCAGTCTGCGTGGCCTATTTAAGCCCAGGTCTTGCAGCACAGCTTGGATTGCATACTGCCATAGCCTCCTAAAAGCATGTGCAAAAGGGTGCTGACTTGCGCCCCAAAGCTGAGCAGGGCCTTGAAGGCAGTTACTGTATGTCAGCAACGCAAAGTTTACAGCAGCATAAGGAATGAGATGATGCAGCAGCCTCAAGAATGCAACATAGCAGAAGACTCCAGGACTCCTTGACGGCAATCTTTAGAATGTGCTGCAATAGGATAGAACACTACATTACATGACATGAATAAGAAATGCAGCAGCTGTACCGTGAAGAGACAGTTGACTTGTCAGATGAGCGCCACCCGGTGGGCCTCAATGGAGCATACTGGTTGTGCAGAGCCCAGACAGCAAATTGATCTTGAAGCCAAGCTATGTCAGCTAGTTGCTCCTTGCAAACTTGCAGCTGTAGCCTCTCTATCAACGCAACAGCACCCAAGCGCATTACTCCGTTGTGCTTGTCGGTCTTCATGCTGATGCGCAGATCACAGTTTGTTGGAGGCAGTATATGGCATGGACTGCTGGTTTCTTCTGGTGGTGACTGTCTAGCAGAATCTGTGGCTTCTTGCTTGTTTGAGGCCTCTGTTGCCTCAGTGTTGCTGCTGACAGGGTGCGTGACATGCTGCCATGCATCAGACTCCATGCTGGAGGGTTTGCTTGGCACTGTCTGGGCATTGCTTCTCCATGATACTGACAGCTGCTGGACTGAGAAGTCCTTCAAGACCTTGGCAGCCTGTGCATACACACCGCACAGTATGAATGCATGTGCGATTCCTCAGAAAAGCACAGCAGCTTAGAATGTGCTAGCCATGTGCTTCTGATCAACGCATCTGGCATGAGATGGCCTGTGTTCATGACTGCTTAGAGGCGATACGTGTAACCATCAAAGAGCTTGTCCAGACACAAAAGCCAATAATAGCGTCAGGCCTTTCATGCATCATGTGCTGTGCAATGGCTCCATCCTGTTAGCATACCTGTTTTACGCTGCCAGAGTCCTTCATCTTGACTTTGATCTTCTGATCATCATAGCCAGTCTCCAGAAGCTCTAGATCCACCGCAAGCTCAGGACTTCTATCAAAACCACTTTCTTTTGGAACCTGCAAGGTCCCAGCAGTCACAGCGGCAATACAGGTGCTATCATGTTGAGTGGGATCAGCTGAGATTGCATTATGCATGTCATAACAGCTTGCCTATCTTCTGTTGACGCCCGCAAGGTCCCAGCAATCACAAAGGCAATACAGGTGCACCATGGTGAGTGTAGTCAGCTAAGATTGCATCATGCACGTCATAACAGCCTATCTTGTGTTGGCATCTGTAAGTGTCAGCAGCCACAAAGGCATTCTAAATGCTGTCATGGTGAGTGTGATCAGCTGTGATTGCAGCATCCATGTCATGACTGCTTGTCTAGCACCTTGCCAATGATCACCTTGAAGCACATGTGAGTGCGCCTCATCCTGAACTGTAGCTTATTCAGCAGTACCCTGCCTGCCCATGCTAGGATTGACCAGCCATAGCCCCCACTGTTCTTTGGAGCTGTACCTGCTCCTGTCAGCTGTCGGGAGCTCTCAGCAGCGCTCAACTGCGCTTTTTTAGCTGCATATGCTCTACGTAGAGCAGGCCCTTCTTCCCAATCAGAATCAGACCGAGGTGACACAGTGATATGCACATCTGAGAGCTCAACCACATTGCGTCCTCGGAAGCCCCAGGGACACTGCAAACAAACTTGACTATTGCAATAAGCTGTAGCTGTATGCGCAGTTGTTTCTGTGACACGATGAAACACTCACTCTGACATGCAGAGACCCGACAACAGCCTCTTCCACTGTGACAGGCAACTGGAAAAATTCGAGAGCTTCTGTCTTGAGCTTGACTTGCTTTAGCGTCAGCCCCGCCGGCTCAGAGAACGCTGCACGAGCATTGGATGCTTCCATCTACATTCAGACAGCGTTCAACCTCGCAAGCGGCCTAGTGATCTCACCGCTGAGTATGTTTGCGCGCAAATTCTCGCGTTTGATGTCTAGGAAATGGCCTAGATAGCTTGTCAACCAGTCGCTGATATATTGTTCAAACATCTTGCGCAGCAACTTCTGCAACGCTGGTACAGTCAGCTCAGGCAGGCCCGAATACAATGCCAGTCAGCTTCACCTAAAATGAAGAGCTTCGGAGTGTCACGGCACGGAGGATGCTGTTCCCTTATGAAGTCGACCTCCATCTGTGGCGTTATTCGTTCACACGGTTGCGATCGTTGCCCGGGGAGCGTCTATGTATAGTTTGACCGAAGACCTGCAGGCGTTTCGCGGCAGTTTCACGTGAGCCACATGCATGCAAGACAGGCAGTGAGTCATCGTGTTCTCCCGACTTGTTGGACTGCAAGTCGCTTCACAGAGTCAGGCGCGACCGCTGCAAGTGCACGTATATACCCTCGGATTGCTTGCGCGGTTTACGATTACCATCGCAGCAATCGCGCACCTTTTTTGAGTCAAGTCCGACTTTTCAGCTTTTATCACAGACTGTAGATTGTGTTGCGCGGACAGAGCGTCAACGAGCGATTGATACAGAAATCGGAGTCAAAGTAGGTCCGTTACATCACTTCACTCAGCAGCGGAAAATTCATATGTAGCTCTGGCATATCTGCACCTGGCTTGTTCAAGCTGCGACAAGGCATGGGCTTCACTCTGCCTGACGGCAAAGCCACTTACAGCTTTAATCCCGCTCAGCAATATCCATGTATTCATATGCGCGTCCCTTTAGAAGTCCAGCAAGCGCTCTTGCGAGCTCAACAAAGCGGTCAAGCTAGCTCCCTCAGATGGACAGAGTCAGGCTCGGACAATGTAAGCCAATAAGAAAGCAGCACACAATCAGCAAAGCTTAAAGCATCGGTGGTAGACTTGTTGCACGCCTACAGGCAATGACCGTTGGAGGTCAAAGCTTTGGCTTCCACACGCCAACCAGCCAGCAACGTCTTGACCTGTTCAGCCAGTCTGAGGATGGCTGCGTACAAGTGGGCCATATACTTCAGAGGGCTGTTGTCAAGGTGCTTTGGCGCATTTCATTGTGTTTTGGCAGTTCCACTGCAAGTGTGGGCTCAAAAGTGTATATGATTGGTGCAGAAGTCAAGCCCGCAGGGTGCACACCAGCAGTCTCAGACACAGGCTGCCCATCAGCGGCTTTCTCAGCAAAATGGGCACAAGGCACCTGCAGGTCAGTTGCCTGCGTGCTGATACCCCTCACCACCATGCACCAATCCATCAGCATTGCATTGTGCAGACATTACAGATACCCCTTGCAAATCAAGCCTTGTCAGCTTATGCATAAGTCAGCATATGCACCAGCAGCACCCTAGTTATTGTTGATTTGTGGCAATGCAGGGCCAGCCCAGAATGGCTATGCCCAGGCTCCAGGCAGCCAGCCTGTACGGAAGCAGCAACATGCTGGCACATCATCACAGCCAACACAGCAGTCATCTGCTCAGCAGAGACCGCCCACAGCTTCATCGCAAGGTACAAAGGGGCCACAGGCTGCAGCAGCCAGACAGCCAACGGGCAACAGGTGTGCACTCTTGAGCAGTGCATTCTTGAGCAGTGATGATGCCTGCATGCTACATGTTAGCAAGCTCTCAAAATTGACTGTCAGCATGCTTTGACACAACAGCTCTGTGACAGCCATTGGCAGTCCGCAACAGATGTTGAATCCCATGTAGCTGTGTATTTTGATGCTCGCTTTCCAACTGCTATAGGAGCTGTGGCACGTGATGTCTGATGTCCCTTGCTCGCCTTTAAATCCTGCACACAATGTCATGCAAGCCTATGCAACATTTCAAGTGAAAACACCCTTGGACAGAAAGAAAGAAAAGAAAAGTCTACGCCATTAGGCGTCATAGCAGGAGCCTCTGTCTAAAGAGGCAGCCCGGGACACCCTTAGCACTGTCAGCAGAACAAATGATACAATCAGTCAAAACGACAGAATGTGGACTGGTCAGTGATTAGACGTGCAATGTGAGTCCGAATACATGTCTTTGACTGCAGGCAGCTTCCTGTACCCAAGCAGCCACAGGTGAGACCGCCGCCACCCACCTTCAATTCTCAGCTCCCCTCTGCTCACCCCACCTCACATCAGCGCGGACAGGCGCCCCAGCCTGCACACCCAGAGCATCAAGCCCCACCAGGCATCTCCAATCAGTCAGCTCAGACTGCTGTGGCTCCCAAACCACATGCTGGCAAGCTGGGCAAGGGGCAGGCCACTGGAGCAAGTGCGCCCCCTCAGCAGACCCCTGAGGTGCTGGAGCAAGTGTGTGCCGCAGCCACAAAAGGTCAGAAGGAGGCCATGCTCGTGGCGCTGCTGCAATGCAAGCCGCCCAAGACCTCAGTAAGTTTTCACACATAACATACTCCACTCACCTGGCGAAACAGCTTACATGCAATCATTTTGACTCTTTCTCCAATGTACACATGCATTAGGAGTGTCTGTACAGCAGTGACCCTAGGCTTGTGTAAGCTTCTGCATGTATGTTGAGGTTTGCCACATTTGTTGTCATGGGCATATACTTTTGGTTCAATGCAAAGGCGACCCCTTCACAATAGTAGGGTGGAGCTGTGTCTGCCTGAAGTGTTGCCGCAAGATACACTTTCTTGAAGCAGCCAAATTGCAGGCACAAGAGCGGAAGCAATCAAATAACAAAGCTTCAAGTCTGGGGTAGGGTATCAGATTTTACTCACTGGATCTTATGGCTTGAAAGCACATGTGTACGTCTATGGCAAGCAACGGCGCCTGGTCAACGTTTGCCTCACAGAACAGCCAGACATTGAGACAATGACATGCCTGCCTGCAGGTGCTGGAGGCTCTGTTCAAGGATGTGGAGAAGAAGGTTCCTGGTTTCCAACGGCTGCATGGGGAATACTTCAAGGGGGCCTGCAGAAGGTATGCTCAGATGAAATCAGGCAACCAGTGGAAGCTGAAGGACGACTTTCACCAGGAGGCCCTCAACATTGTGGCTGGCAAATCTGCAGCTGCAGGCGCTCCTGCTGGTGAGTTTTGCAATGCATTCATGCGTTGTGAAGATTTACAAGGGGGTGTTGCTAGTGCATGCTGGCATCTGCTTTCTGCTTTCAGATGCCTGCAGTGCTTCTGTAGCATGTATGCATCAACATTGCCACGCTGCAAAGCTCTTCAAGTCTACAGTGGCAGCTATTCCATCACTGTTTTCAGCTGTGTGTGATGGTAACGTTGACGTGTCTCTATATATCGCATGCAAATTGCTCTCCAGTCAATGCTGCCAGTTTGAGCTTGCTGTGCAGACTGTATCCTTGGCTGATTTGAGCCTATCATTGTGCAGCAGCCTTGTATCACAGCCTCAGTACCTTGAGCTGTTCACAGAAAGTCATGCACTGCTGAACTGTTTGATAGACAATTGTGCATGACTGCCCCATGCGCATGCGCTCATGATTGAGTAGCAATGTCCCTCATAACACTGCTTGCTGCAGAGCCATCTACAGTACAAGCCCTTCTCAGGCGCAGCCCACAGAAGCTGTGCTGACCTGCAAGTTGCTGCTAATGTAGTCAATTGATGCGTTTTTTGCGCTTATGCATGACTGCCTGGACACTGCTTGCCAAGAACCAACAACAGCACAGCTCTCGTCAGGCGCTGCCTACAGATGCAGTGTTGCCCTCTTGCATAGGTGTTTGTATATGAGTGCTGGCACAAAACAAAGGACGCCAAACAATTTCAGTTCTTTTACCTGATCCCTTTGCTGATGGAGTTGCATCTTTGTACGTATGGTGACCAGCAACTGCAGATAAAATGGGAAATGCTTGCTGCAGAGCCATCTGCAGCACAGCCCTTTTCAGGCGCAGCTCACAGAAGCAGTGCTGACCTGCAAGCCGCTGCTCAGAGGCGGCCCCCCTCAGAGCCCCAGGCCAGGAATGGGGGTGCCCAGCTGGAGCCCCAGGCAGGAGCAGATCAGTTTAAGAAGAAGAAAAAGGGGCGGTTGACCAAGGCTGCAGATATGGGTGGTGGTGTGGAGCCCATGGCAGTGCAGGAACCCTCTGGAACTGGGCTGAAGCGCAAGATGCAGGTCTGGCCTGCCAGAACATGCATGCAAGCTTGACGCTGCAATGCATGAGCTGAAGCGCAAGCTGTATGTGTGGCCTGCCAGTACATGCAAGCAAGCTAGGTGCTGCATTGCATGGGCTTGAGCTTAAGCTGCAGGTTTGCCCTGATGAACATCGCATGCTAGTGAGATGCTGTATGGCAGCACTGTGAAATGGAAGACAGTGTCACCTGGAGCAGTCAACTTGCCTTGAATTGGAGCCATGCAGCAAGGAACCTTGCTGCAAGTCATGCACTACATCTGGGTACTCAAGCCGCAGAAAGATATGCGACAGTGGCTCAAAGCAACACTCTTTTGAGCTGTATGTCTTGATGCCATTTGGTGTGTCTGTGTTTGCACTTGTCTGGAGTTGACTGAAGTATCTGGAATATCTAGACCAACACAATGCTCAGCCATGCACTGCTCACTTGTGCCCTGTTGCAGACATCAGGATTGACAGACAGCGACTCAGGGGAGGAGGGTGCCATCCCCAGCAAGCCCTACAAGGTCCAGAAGGGTCCCTCAAGCAATGGCTACCCCACTCAGAATGGGTATCACCCTGCCACCACAGCTGCAGCCCCAACACCACAGCTCAATGGCTTCTCAGGGCACCACCAGGACCAGCAGTGGCAGGACGGCAGAAATGGTCACCAGGGTTCAGACATAGCAGTGGTGAGTAGAATTGCCATGCTCTATGCACATTACTGAAATACATTGCACTACCTCATAGCTAGATGTATATGGCCAAGTCCTGTTTTGCCAGGCCAGCTTGTTTCAGCCACAGGAATGATAGTTATCAATGATCTGCTTTTTCTGCTCCTCAAGCAAAGCTTGCTGGACAAGCGCAGTGCGCTGTTCTGTGTTGACTTGTCCTGCCTTGTTGCAATGAGGCTTGTTATGTCTGGTGGTGTCATGTCAAGAGAGTGCTTGGGCAAGGCACCTTGCAGCCTGGCAACTTATGGCACAGGGCTGAGCAAACTTTCTGGATCTGGCACCAACATCCTTCTCTTGCTGCTCCTCAAAGCCAAGCTTACAGTGCACAGCACGTTGGTCCTCATACTCTTGTGCTTGCACAAGGCTCATGTCTGATGTTAAGTCAAGGCATTGCTTGCACAGGGCACACACCAGCCTGACAGGCTGGGGGCAGAGGGCAGATCGCCCAGCCAGCCCCCTATGAGTGTTGGTGATGAGGGGCAGCCAGATACAGCAGCACCTGCCAAGGTGGGAAAGCTCACGTTGAAGATAAAGCGGCCGCTTGCAGACAACTACAAGGAGTCATGGTTTGTTGAGCATGTGGATCGTCAGCCCAGTCTGAAGGGGCCTGTGTCCAGCATCGACCAGGTCAGCCTGAACAACACTCACTGTGTGTCGGTGCATCCTGACTGACAGATTTCAATAGGGGCTGTAAAGCTTGGGGGTTGTCCCCTGTGTAGACTTCGACTCAAAGGCTCCCCAGATGCGGTAATGTCTGTGACATAGCACCAACGCCAGGGTTATGCAAATGTCAGAATTTGTTGCAACATGAGGTCTGGTGTGGTCTGTACCTGAAGCTATATCTGTTGCATCCGAGGTGTACAACTGCCAATTGCTAATCCCCCTTTAGGGACCAAACTTTGAGGGGGCTGTGCAACACTGCTGACTGTACATCCTGACCTGCGATTTGCACTGTATCTTGTTACTGCAGCCTGCGTCATCACTTTTTCCTGTCATGATGCACTTTTGGGTCAGTGGTATGGGTAGGCAATGCTGCTGTGCATGTGCAGTGGGAGGAGTATCTGGTGGAGTACAACAGCAAGCACAGCGTGTACTTCCGCCTGCACCAAGAGATGCAGGACACTCGAATCAAGGTAGAAGGCTTGCGCCAGGTAATGCAGAAACTGCATGCAACATGCATTGTATGTCATGTGTCATGTTGCGCTGCTACATTGATGATGGTGACGCTGCAGCAGCCAAATAAGTACTGTCTTGTATTGCTCTTGGCATATGCCTAAGAATTGACAGAAGTGTCGGCTTCAAGCCTAGTCATTCAGGGCTCATAGCCCTCCGTTTGCGTACATTATGTGAGCCTGCTTTGCAATCATATGCAATGCTGTTTGAGCCTTGTATCGCATCTCAGCATCTTACACTTGCACTGACCTTGGGCACATGTGCAGGCTGCCCACCAGGCAACTTCTGACAGTGAGAGGCTCAAGTTCCAGCAGCACTTTGATGCACTGTGGAAGAAGGCCCAGCCCCGGGTTGAGAAGTGGAATAAGGCTTTCAGCGTCCTGGATAAGGAGCTGGTGGCATTGCACAATCACTTGCAGGCCTTTCATGATATGCATGCCGCTGCAACATGACATGCTCCTCAATTCCCTCAAGATTTGATGATACTTTGGCAGGCTTTGCTTTGCAGTACATGCACTGTTGAGACATGCTGCAACAGTCTGCATCAATGCCAAATTTGATGCAGGCATTGTTGCCAGGTGCAATATGAAATTTGCTCGTATCATTTCATGCGCTGTACCATAGCCCAATGGCTGTTTTTGATGAGAGTTCCCTGCCCTTTGGCAAAGTATGCCCACGAGCTGCCCCATGTTTTGCTTGCTCTTAGAGGTAGACTACAGCACTTTTCAAGCAGGACTTGCTCTCAACATTGCTTGCGTGGGAACCAGCCAGACTGGCTAGCCAACGAACTTCAAGATGCGACGCTATAACAGCATCCTCGCAGGCACAATTTCACCCCTGGGCCAGCTTTTGGATTTCTCACATGTATGACGATTATGTCGGACCAAGCCAAGTATTTGAAGGCTCATGCTGCTGCCGATTCTAGTATGCTTATTCATTTACACATGTGCACCAGTCACAGACTATTCAATGCTTGTGAGGCTTAATGAGACGCGCACAGCTTCGTTGTCAGGCTAGTAATCAGATACATGGTCACTTGTATAATTGGCAGAAATGCTTCCCCGCTGTGAGACAAGAGTCTTAAGCCAATCATCGTAGTTGCTCAGCAGAGTGCAGTTCTCCTTCTTATATGCATGTGCCTTCCGCTTCAGGTTGTTCAGGGTGGCACTGGTGCAGACAGCAGCATCCTCTGCCAACTGCCTTGACCCGCTTGCATCTGACAAGGTTGCCTGCAGCAGGCACAAAGGATTCAGTCTGCCTGTGTGGCTTCTCACTAAACCCTGAGAGTGATCCTGACCAATACAAATGGATGATTATGCAGTCATGTCAGCATCAGCAAAAAGCGATACGCATGGCTTGAGCAAGCTTGCTCAAGCACTAACTCTTCAGCTTCATCTGTCACTCAGGCATGAGAGTCTTTGCAACATGGCTTGCAAGTAAGCTGATACATGTGCCACACAACTTTACACAGTCGACTGTGTAGTCGCTTGTTCTGAGAAGTGCTGCATCACGCAGCGTCCTTTGCTTTTTTTCAGCTGAACCCAAACGCCAGTTGAGATGAAGGCCTACCTCCAGCTGGTGCACACGGCTCTTGGCAGTCTGAGCATCCCGCTGAGCAGCCAGCTTTGCAGCCTCCTCATTGCGCAATGCGCCTACCACATCATCCATCATGCGCCCCTTGCTTGCCAGCTCCTGTTGCCATGAACAGATCACTGTTTCAATCACATCAGGCTGCCATTGAACAGACTACCACTGCAGCATGACCATGTCTTTGCGCATCAAAGCTTGACACTCGCATTGGAGCGCTTGAGCGCTGCTCAGTCATAAGCTGCCTACTTACTGCTACCAATTATGCAGAATGTGACCAGGGACGGCAGGTATGATGCCATCAAAACCAACATACGAGAGAATATACACATGGCTTGCTGGCTTTCAAAGCCTGCTTAGTGAGCGTATTGATTGAAAAGGTCGCTTCCAAAGTGTGCCTAGCAAGCGTATAAAATGGATAAGAAGACAGGATTGCGGTGCTGAGCTTGAAGTGGGCATCATGGATTGATTCAAGCTGGGCCTGCAGCCTAGCAGCCCGAGAGGCGGTGTTGTCCAGATGACCCACTGAACAGGCAACTAATGCTGCATGCCCATGCGTTGATGCATGAGGCAATGACAACATGCTTTCTCCTACATGTATCAACTAACCTTGGAGTGGGCATCATGGATGGATTGCAGATGGGCCTGCAGCTTGGCAGCCTTCGAGCTTGTGTCGCCCAGATCTGCCCTCATGCGGGCGGCCTCCTCCTGGGCTGCAGCCAGTTTGCTGCCTAAGCTGGCCTTGCTCCTTTCCAGGGACTCCACTCGCTCCCTGCAACCAGCGTTGTCATATCTGCTTTGTCGGTAGTGTTGAGCAGACGGATCACAACTTGGCGATGCGCCAGCGTTCTATTATCCTTGAAGAGTGACGTACAATTTGGGATGACAATGAGGTTTTGATGACACTTGCACGTGTAAATCACGTTGGAGGATGACAAGGTGTTGAGGACACTTGCATAATGGCTGAACATCCTGTACCGGCTGGGGCTCATCATAAACGCAAGCGAGCCCACATGTTGCTTGGTACTTGGTCTGACTTTTAAACCACCTCATGCACAGCTAAGCACATGCATGCAAGTAAGCAGCTGCTGTCCAGCATCAAAAGTGACAGTCTGCCAGCTGTGCTTGATCTCAGTCCAAACAGCTGCTCATAACATACCCACCTTGTGTCATCTCGTGCACAGGCAGGACAACATCATGGGTTCTGTATCTCTTTTTTTGGCAAGGCAAAAGTCCGTGGTTGAGCATACCGCAGCTGGTCATTGGCTGCCTGAGCATCCCTGAGGCCGTGCTGGCCGGTGGCGAGCTGCCCCTCGAGGCTGCGCTTGTCAGCCTGCCAGCTGCGCTCGGTGTCGGCCAGCCGCTGGCTGGTCCCCTGCAGCAGCTGCGCTAGCTCCTGCAACCGGCCGTCCTGCTGGACCACCTCCCGCTCCTTCGCCTCCAGCAGGTCGTGGTGCTGGATGAACTGCCCCTTCAGCGCTGCAAAGGCCTTCTTGGTCTCCCCAGCATCCTGTTTACCAGGAAGAGTTGCTCATGTACTTGTCATGTAGATGCTGTTGCCAGCCATCAATTATGCGAGCTGCTATGCAATGCTGTATGGTCAGACTCCCTGATTTGCACTGCGCCATGTTGCCCATGTCCAAGCCTTGATCACATCACTGTGGCAGCAGACATAAGGATACCTGTCTGCAAGCCTGCATGAATTGCCACGAAACAACACCAATAGACAACGGCTTTGAATGACGCTGATAGCAGAGACTTGTGATTACTGCCTTTTTCTGTCATACCTATTGATGATGTCCATACTGTAGTTTAATGGCCGTTACTTGGCATTCAATACGAGGCATGAGCCTAAATGTACACCACGCTCACCCTGCCACAATGAGGGCTGCTACTTTTCACTTCAGATTTGCTACACATAGATGACGGAGCAAAGTAATGCATTCACCTTGAGCTGCAGCTCTAGGCTGCGCACACGGTCCTGCGCCCTGGACAGCTTGTCCACCTCTTGCCTCAGCTCATCATTGTCCTGCTTGCTGTGAATCAGCTTCTCCTTCAGGCTACGATGCTGACTCTGCAAGCACACCCCAAGAGACTGACTACAGACATTCTGCTCGTTTGAGCAATGGTACGCAGTGTTGTCCTGCTTGCTGTGAATCAGCTTCTCTTTCAGGCTACAATGCTGACTCTGCAATCACACCCCAAGAGACTGACTACAGACATTCTGCTCGTTTGAGCGATGGTACTCAGTGTTGTCCTGCTTGCTGTGGATCAGCTTCTCTTTCAGGCTAAGATGCTGACTCTGCAATCACACCCCAAGAGACTGACTACAGACATTCTGCTTGTTTGAACAATGGTACTCAGTGTTGCTCCATTTGCTGTGGATCAGCTTCTCCTTCAGGCTACAATGCTGACTCTGCAATCACACCCCAAGAGACTGACTACAGACATTCTCCTCGTTTGAGCAATGGTGCTCAGTGTTGTCCTGCTTGCTGTGGATCAGCTTCTCCTTCAGGCTACAATGCTGACTCTGCAATCACACCCCAAGAGACTGACTACAGACATTCTGCTCTTTTGAACAATGGTACTCGGTGTTGTCCTGCTCGCTGTGGATCAGCTTTGCCTTCAGGCCGTGGTGCTGACTCTGCGATTACATCCCAAGAGACTGAAGCCAGACGACGCTGACGCTAATTTTGCACGAGATGGGCAGGTGTGATCAGCCTGACAACAATGATAAGAATGACACTTTCAGCACATGTGCTAGGTGTGTGTGTCCCTATCTTGCCAGGCTGGATTGTTCTGAGCATGACAGTAAGGACAGATCAATGCATGCCAATCGATGCTTGTTGTCATGCAGAGGCGCCTATGTTGTATCAATTGTGCTGCTGTGACGCTGGTTAATGCTGGAAGGTGGCAGTATCAGCAGGCTTGCGCAATGCTATCAGCAATACTATTCAGCCAATTTTTATTTCCACACGCTCCTTGGCAATTTTCCTCTGTTGTGGCAGCACAGAGCATTGTCTGAGCCTGTCCTTAAAGGGCTTTGATGTGCGTTACTGATTAGCTCGGCCAAGCATCCGAACTGATGACAGATCAAAAAGGCAAGTCTCCTGTCCTGATTGACAACAATCGAGAAGAATGAAGATGTGAACACTGACCTCCGAGGTGTCCAAGCTCTCCTTGACACTGTCATACTCGCCCCCCAGCCTGGTGAGCTCTGAATCGCCTTGCTGCCTGGCCTGAGCCAACTCAGACTGTGCACTCTCCAGCTTGGCCTCAGCTGCCTGCACAACCACTCAATTCAACAAGTGCAAACTTTTGTCCATGGCAAATGTCACATGGCATGAACCATGAAACATGATACTACAAGGAGTGCACTTGAGATAAGGTGAGATGAGATGGAAGCAACGAGATGGGACGCATGAGGTGAGATCATGACAAGATGATGATAACGTATAACAAGACTGCTGGCACCTGCAGTGCTTGGCCAATGTTTGCAGCCATGTTGGTAATGTTGGCAGTCTTATGTTGCTGCTTCCTCTTGTTTGCATCAGACTTGCAGAAGTGTCTTAACGAAGACAAGATAAAGAAAACATATGTGCAGCAATTTGATGAAATGCAATGAGATGATGAGGAGAAGAGATACAAGCGGCACCTGCAGTGCTTGGCGAGTGTTGGCAGCCTGCTGCTGCTGCTCCCACTTCTCTGCGCAAGGCATGCAGCCAAACTTGCAATGAAAGTGGGGTAACAAACGCTTGGCAAATTAATCACTGTGTTGTCATGAGTTGTGAGTGGCACCTGCAGTGCTTGGTGAGTGTTGACAGCCTTTTGCTGCTGCTCGCGCTTCTCTGCATCAGACTTGTCCAGGGCTCGTCGCAGCCGCTCCACATCATGCCTGGCCTTCTCCAACTCCTTGCGGCTGCGCTCCCAGTCAGCCTGACAGCAAACAACAAGTCACCACACGCCCCAGCACAGGCACAAGGTGCCTGACTGTAGTCACAACGTTACTGATTGAAAACAGGTTTTGTGTGCTAGCTTGATGCTGCAGCCAGGAAAATGAGGTAACGTCATGCCTGGCCTTCTCCAACTCCTTGCAACTTTGCTCCTAGTCAGCCTGACAGAAACAGCAACACAGATAAAAAGAAAGTGACAAAGACAGAATACCATGATGGCACATTTTGGCACAGATGCCAAATGCCTGGTGGTGCAGCCATGCAAATCAGGGCAGTGAGACCTCAGTGAAGATGCAAATGTCAACCTGTGACCTGATCAGCTGATGCTGAGCCACACACAGGCAGTCGTAATGCTCCCCATTACATAATATGGCATGAGCAAGCTTGTGTATTGTTAATACCATCACAAATAACATTTGGGTATAGCAGTTGCACAAGTTGTCTCCGCTTAAGTGTCTCCTAGTGTAATACAATGATTGGTTTAACATGCCTAAACAAAAGCTGTCAGCTTTGCACTGTCCCGAGTTGAGCTGTACCCAAGGGTTTGATCAGTTGTCAGCTTGGTGGTGAAGGGCGATGCAACTGCTCCGCGATTGCTGATCAGGCTGACTGACGCGGCATGCTTTTGCTTACTTGCAGTTGAGTCAAAACGAGTGCTGTGCAGAGCATCTGATGCTCAATGCCAGTGCAAAGGCGGTTGCATGTGTAGTTGTCCAAGATACTGCACCCTGACACAGATGCTGCGACAGAAAGAGCCAGCAAAACAGCACTGCATGAGTCCCCAACGCCCACTGACGCACCTTCCCTACATGTGGTACTTGCTGACGGTTGGCAGTGAACAGCATGTGCAGTCACTCACCTGATGTGCCAGATGCATGGCTGCAGCAGCTTCTGCCTCAGCCACTTGTTGAGTAAGGCTACTGGCATCCTTCCTGCTAGCCTGCAGCTCAGACCTCAGCTCCTCGCTGTGCTGCTGCAGCCGCTCAAGCTGAGGTTGCAATGTCGCCACTTGACCTGCTCAACAGCATGCGTCGTCAGCTTGCCTCAGTGCTGCAATATACTTGCCAGATTGCAGCTTGACAATGAGGCAGATCTGCCTCAATGTGCTGCTGTAAGCGCTCCAGCTGAAGCTGCAATGTCGCCACTTGACCTGCTCAACAGCATGCATTGTCAGCTTGCCTGAGTGCTGCCAGATGCTGGCAAGTACACTGAAAATTGGGGTCAGAGTTGTGTTGAACCTTACTGTACTGCTGCAGCCACTCCAGCTGAGGCTGCAGTGTTACCACTTGACCTGCTCAACAGCACAAACTGTCAGGAAGCCTTGACGCTGCCAGGAGCAGCAGCTTATGCTGCTCTATTGAAGTTGTCTTGCTGTGTTCTGCCTTGACGACTTGGCGCATCTGTATTGATCTATGTTGTGCTGCTGCAGCCATTTCAGCTGAGGCTGCAATGTTGCCTGTTGACCTGCACAATAGCATGCAAAGTCAGCAACCTATCTGATCAAGTCAAAGCTTGAAAGCCTAAGCGTGTTTGTGTTGCAATGCCGCAGGCTACACGTCTTGTTTTAATTTTCGCAAAAAAAGATGTCTTTGCATCTGCTGCAGTTTACCCCATGAGCTTGAGTGCTTGAGTCTACTGCAACTCTGTAGTGTTGACAATGCAGGCGCATGCTGTATCATCTGCTACATATGATGCTGCCTACTGCACTCCCTGGTTTGTGAAACAAAACGCGTGCTAGATATGCAGGTATCAGAAGCCATGCACGATCTGAGGGACGAGGAGAAGTGGCCAAGTTGCCACCTTCAAGTCAGGGCTTTCACAAGCATAAACAATTACGTGCTGACTGCCAAGATCAACGGACAGTAGTGCTCGCAAACATTGTTGATGGGCTGGACCAACCTTTGGCAGATGCAGCAGCTGTCTCGCTGTCTCTCAGGTCATCTACCAGTCGCTCATTGCGCTCACTCATCTTAGCCAAGCGCCCGTCAAGCTCAGCGTTCTTAGCCCATAGCTGCTCCTTGCTGCTGACCTCATGCCGCAGCCTGCATACACCCAATTCCTCAATGTTGGCTTCGCAGCTAATATGCAGCCCTTTGAGCGCTTTGCAGTCTTCTGGGCTGTTTTTGGCTTGGTTATCATGAGCCGCAATCTGAGCATCTGCGCTGCAGCTGTTTCTTGTAGGTTTGCACAGGTGCTGGTGCAAATCTGCTTGCATTCAAATACAGTCTTGAATAGCTGTTGCACAAGCCGTTCCTTTGCAGGCTGAGATGCATGCAACGCCACCGACGCTGGTGCAACACATGCAGCATATGTGGTGGCAGCAGCATAAAGGGTCATGATTCCACAAAAGCTTAAGGACGGAGTCTGTGACCTGCTTTCGAGTGAGGCTGATTGAGCCTTGACGCCTGTGTTGCTATGACACATGCAGCAGATGTGGTGACAGCAGCATGTTGATGCGAGTGTTGCAGTACAATGGAGGCATGAGGGCAGAGACTATGACCTGCTTTCCAGTGAGGCTGATTGTGCCTTGGCATCTTTGTGTAGTGTACACTGCACCTCCAAGTCTGCAGCCAGCCTTGCAGCCTGAACCTGCCCAGCTGTGGCTTCCTGCAACTTTTCTCTGAAGGCAGCTGCTCTGCCTGTTACACTTTCAAGCTCGCTTTGAGCCTTGTTGCGCAGCGTGTGTTCATCCCTCAGCCTGTTGCAGCAGCATGGCATTCTGATCAAAAGAGAAGCTCTCTGTCGTGTCACGTGCCTTGACTTTTGTCCATGACCTGTGCGAGACAGCAGCACCAGCCCCAAAGTGCACACAAATAGTGCAATAGTGCTGGCAATCCTTTGCTTGTATCCAGCAAAAGCACAGGTTTGGACTGATCTCAAGCCTGTGCAAAGGCTCTGGTCAGAATGCCATGTTGGTTGCTTCACAATCAAACGTTATGTTGTCTGTTATCTTGAGCACAAGAAGAGCACAGTTTAGCAACTGTTCTTTGTAGCGACAGCTTTGGTTCCAAGATTGTACGTATATCAAAGTGTCCCTACTCAACGGGATGACTGCAGTCAAGAATGCAGCGATTGATGCATGAGCGAAATGCATCGTCCCTAGATCAAGAATGTCCTTGCATCAAGTGTCCTTACAAAGAAAAGTCACTGTACCTTTTCTGCAGCTCCTTCACCCGGCTGTGGTGGTGCTTCTCAGCATGTTGAAGGGCTGCAGCAGTGGCTGCCAGCTGTTGCCTAGCAGTTGCCTGCATCAGCCAGGAAAGACAAGTCTGACATGGCCTGTCAAGAAAGCTCACACAGCAGGCTGGAAAGACAAATGTGACATGGCCTGTCAACAAAGCTCACACAGCAGGATGTGATGTATAGTGCATCTGGTTTGTGGCATGTGTAGTTTGGACATCAGAGCTTACTACGTGATCTTGCTCGACCTTCAAATCTGAGGCATATGTTGCCAAATCCTGACGCATGGCATCCAGGTCCTGCAACACGACATCAGAGCCTGGTTGCCTGTCCCGCAACCCAGGTGGAACAGGCACGTACAGATGTACGCAAAAGCTGTTTGACAAACCTCTTGGCAAGCAGACCGGGTTCTTGCAAGCTCATTAGCGAGAGCAGAATTAGCGTTGCGCAAGTCCTGCACATGCCCACAACTATCAGCACTTTGCCTTGCAAACGCTGCACGTGCTGGAACAATGACACATGCCTTCATTGCAGCCCTGTTGAGCTGCAGAAGCTGCTCATCCTTATCTTTGGCCCTGTAACCTCCTGACATCAGATAGTTCCTGGGAGAATTGGACTGCTGCTGTGACGCTGCGGGTTTGACGACCTTGCTGATGCCTGCGAGTTGCCGTTGACAGTTTGAGGGCAATAAAAGCGGAATACAAGGCAGAAATCCAGCCCACCGGACACAAACGAGCTTTCGGTCTTCTAGGAACAAGCAGTCGTTCTGAGCAGCCCTACGTTTCCGGCTGGCCTTCTCCTTGTGCAAAGGCTCAATCTCGTATGCAGTAGTTGTGGGCACTATTACAATGCTCGGCCCCGTGTCCTGCGACCTGCCGCCCTTGCTCATGGGTGCAACCTCGGCATCTGACGAGCTGCGGGCTTGGGTCTGACGCGAGTCGCTGTTTCTGCCCTGCAGCGCTACAACAAGTGTTCTAGGCGCAAGGGTCTTGATTGGCCTCGGCGCACGGCCTACAAGGCAAAGTAGCTGCAGGCCCTGTCAAGTTTTCTCCGTGACAGACGGACGAGTTGACGGACTCCGTCACATCAAGTGCATGTGGGATTTGAACCTCGTACCTTGGTGCGCGACAATGCCGCGCGCTTGCAGGACAGGTGTTGCCATTGAGGTCTAGCAGATTGCGTGCCTGAATTTCTGCACCGACACAGACGGACATCTGGCTGCGACAATCCATCTCAGAGTGCACTAAAGCGTGGCTGATCAGTGCCAGCCGCGAGGAGGCTTCTGCTGAGCTGGTCTGGCTGGCAACCTCTGCCAGGCAATCGCAATGAAAGGAGGGAGCCAGCTCTCATCGAGCGCCAAGCGCATTCAGAAAGAACTTGCTGAAATAAGCCTGGATCCTCCCTGTAACTGCTCAGCTGGGCCAAAAGGTGACAACATATATGAGTGGGTGTCGACCATCATGGGGCCAGGAAGTAAGCAACAAGTTAGCTCCAGGTGCTTCTGGTTAACCTTGCCCTTATGCATGCGTTCAAAAGCATTTATAGTGCAGGCTCTCCCTACCAGGCAGGCGTTTTCTTCCTAGATATTCATTTCCCAGCTGATTATCCTTTCAAGCCACCAAAGGTGTGACTTGTCAGCGCTTCCTTGACGTCCGCGTTGTTTGTGCTGCAACCACACGAGTGAGCATGGAATTACAGGTCACTTTCAGGACACGCATATACCACTGCAACATCAATAGCAGCGGTCAGATTTGTCTAGACATCTTGAAGGACCAGTGGAGCCCAGCATTGACCGTGTCCAAAGTGTTGTTGTCAGTCTGCTCCCTTCTTACTGACCCTAACCCTGGTGAGCACCTGCTTGACAAAGTGCATGTGCAGCTCGTCTGCTGTGTCATGGTGACCGCTACCTTTTCTCCCCTTACGCTAAGCACCTTACATTGCATGCAGCTGATCCTCTGGTTGGCAGTATAGCTCAGCAGCTCCTGACAGACAGGGAGGCTCATGACAAAACAGCCTCAGAGTGGACACGGCGGTATGCACAGGGATGATGCGGATAACAATTCGAATGGCTATTTGCAGCAGCCTGCTGGAACTATCCCGCCTGACTGATATATGTATCTGCGCTTTGCCCTCAGCATATGTACACCAGCTAAAGACCTGTGATAGTCCTGGCGCGTGCCCTCTTCCTGTTTTAGTGCTGTAGCTGCACACCAGCATGTTTGTGCCATGCATGCTGGCAAACGCTGATATATCTGGCAATGCCTCAGCTGTAGCCCCTTATTGCTTTCTGAATAGCCTAGCTATACTCAGTAATCACACCATTATGTCTGAACTGTGATGCATTGCAGCAATCATAACATGACTGGGCTGTTACATTCCCGGTCGAGGCAATGATTGCTAATCATTGAATAACACGTGACTGACTTGCCAGTTGTAGGCTCCTACTCTACATAGCGTCTTTGCTCAGATCTGAGTTCGCATTCTTGCTAGCAGCAGTCAGACTTGCAAGATTGAGTTCTGCAGTCAGTGTGCAGACTTTGTTGACACATCAGAGCTGCACTGAACCCTAGAAATTGTGGCCTGCTTCATTGTGATTGCATGGCAGAGTCAGTGCTGTTGTCTGCTGTTGTCTGCATAACAGCACGTTAGCTTTGCTGAGGCATCATCTGTATGTTGCAACCTCATCAACAATCTGAGTCACCTCTTCATCTGTCAATTTGTCCTGCGCACACAAAAGGGTTGTGGTCACTGACAGCAGCGCCTTTTAGCTTTACTTCATGCAAGGACCACAATTGCTTCAAGTTCTTTTGCACAGTGACATATAGCGTGCTTTTCTAGAGGGCGAAGCTGCTTACGACAAGACTGGGCACCACAAGCTTGGCCTCATCTAGGTCTCCTGGGGCAAGATTTGCAAGTACGCACACCTCAAACAGGTGTAGCTGCGGGTATGCGGTAGCTAGCTTCCTGCAGAAGGTGTTGCAGGCCATTCACACCAATAGTGCCATAAACGCAGTTGCCATGTAGCGTACTTGCATCTGCTAGAAAGAGCTTCACTCTTGCAACAGCTTAGAAAGGCACAGCTCAGAGTAAAAATTACTTACTGGCGCAAAGCATCCATGTTTGACCTATTCTGCTGCACATTGAAAAGGGATACGTATTCATAGGTTTTACGCACTCTGTCAGAGGCCTCTTCTAGTTTGAGACCCCTGGACTCCAGCTGGTGCTCGAGGACGATTTTGGCTTCGGTGTTGGACAAAACGTTGGCCTCAAGGAACACTGTGAAGCAAGCATGCATTGAAGTTGCATACAACACACGGGCTTCAAGCGAAGTTACGCACATGACGGGATTTTCAACTCTGCTGCATTGTCTTCTTCCTGTCCTTGGCTCATGCCACAGCAGACAAAGCAATGTGTAGGCTCGGCGCCTGTCAGACACGCTGTTTACTTTCGCTTTGCTACTGACGAGATCGTTGCTCACTTGACTTATTGCCACTGGAATCTGCGAAGTACACTACATCTTCGCTTGTGATGCTAGTGGAAATTGCATGCGGTGTCTGCTAAGCAGCTGCTTGCATATCGAACGTTCTCTCTCGTGCATGCACTTAAGTTTCTCTTGTTAGGGTTTGGTGAATTGCAAGCAACACTTGAGCTAAACAGGCACGCAAACAGCTAGTGGACCTTTACTCTGCAGACGCAACTAGTTCTTACAAGCGGCTCTATGTGCTTACACTAAAGATGGTCGCTGTTGTGCCGTCGTAAGCTGTCATGCGTGTTCGATCTGCGATCAAAAAGCTATGTGACTCATGCAAGGTGGTGAAGCGTCGCGGCAAGCTCTACATCGTATGCAAAGCTAGTGCAAAGGTCCGTTGCGGCACACACGTCCAACCCTTGTCAAGTTGCTGTTGAGGCTGCGTGCATGCACCGCGTGTGGTGACTTGCAGCACAAGCAGCGGCAAGGATTTCACACGATAGCGGCCTCTTCCCACATCGACAAAGATGTGTTGGAAGCACCACCAGCAACTGCAGTCGAGAGGTATACAGCAGCTGTTGACGGCAAAGTGCACTTGTTGCCTTTGCCAGAGAATTGTATCAGCACTTACACTTCAATTGTTGCTTACAGGCCTCCATTGCCTGCGTTTGTGACCAAACCCTTCAGTCTCATGTTTCCCACTAATGCAAGCATTGGCATGCGCGAATGGCTTCAAAGTCAATAATGCAATCACACCTGAAAGCCTCTTTCCAGCGCAGTAAGAGTTTCAGCTGAAGCGGCAGCTCCAAAATTTGCACCAACCAATTGTGCTTGTCAGCCCAGTCAGCATCAAAGTGGGCAAGGACTGTGCAGTCATCCTATTTCTTAAGTGACCCAACACAATCATTAATGCGCCTGCAGCTGCTCCTCGCTGCTGGTTTGCTTTAATCATTGCAGCCTGTTTTTGACATGGATGTGTTGCATGTGTACTGGTTGGGTTTGTTGGGGATGCATCAGTTGTGTTCATCACATTATGACACTCTGATAAAATGACCATTTGATCCTTGTAGGACAGGCGTGCTGCAACAAGTCTAATTAAGCTCTTACTGCTGGAAATGGCAACTGAAATGGAAACAATTGCATTCATGGTCACTTCTGCGCAACAGGTGTCACGTTGTCATGGTATACTATGTAGCAGAAACAGCTTTATTGATTTGACTTCGTTTTGCAGCATGAATCAACATTGCTCGCTGTGCTGTGTTGTCTTGAATGTGTCGTTGGTGGCAAATTTCATTGAGTTGACTTCAACAATGCATCTGTTGACACCGGTCAAGGCCCCAACATTGCATTTACTGATTTCAACGAGGCCTCTAGACTCATACATGCCTGACTATACGATTCAGTTGACTTGCACAACCTTGGATCTGCAAGCAAATCAGACTTGTTGCAGTGAGTCACATGCAGTGTCTCAACTGCTTGTCTTGTCAATCTAATGTTGCACATCTATCAAGCTTTAAATTTACTGGTTGCATGCAGCAAGCAGCTTGATGCCCGTGATGACCAAGCAGCACTATTACTTGATCGACCAATACAAAAATGCACACAGTATCATCTATCATGGTCCAAATGTATACTGCAAACCATGCAGTGATTCACATCATTGTTGATAAGGCAGCATCCAGTTCACATCAAGACAACAGTATCTGCGACAAGGATCAGGTGACATGATTCTGCACAAATTATTAAGCAGATAGCAGAATTCCGGGAACAAAGACACATCCTGCACACAAAAGAAAAAAGGCAAACACCTGTACAAACAGCAGATCACAGCAGCTGCAACAGTCATACGGGGTAGTCAGTGGTGCTGTAGTATCAACTGCTTGGCTTGGCAATGCCTCAATATCATATTCACCTCCCAGGGTTCTGATGCCTGAGGCAAGACACGACCATCTTGCTTTCAGTACTGATGTCACTCACAACCATATGTGCCTCAGACACCCTCAGGCACTCCCAGTATCACTTCTTGTCCAGTGCACGGGTGCGTACAGCCCTGCCATGCTCATATACAGCAACATCAAGTTTTGCCTTGTGCTTGCGAGCATTTGAGATAAATCGTGCACCAGCCTCAGCAGGAAATCTGTAATTGCTTGATTCTTTCTCAGCTGCCTCTAGTTGATCATGAGCCCTCTGCTGAGCCTGATGCAACTTCTGAATCACTGGTGGCAGACTGCATGACGCAAGGGCTTGTGAGGGGCTTATGCGTAACTTGCATACAGCAGCAAAGCAGATGGTCTTGTAGACATGCACTGTGTGTAACAAGGATTACATAAGCTGAATTTGAGATCTCTGGCAGCAAGGAGCTTTTGCTGGTGAGTGCAGTCATATGTGGTGACCCGCAGCGAACAACCATATTATGCATGTCTATGATGATGTTTTCCCTCAAAATCATGTTCACCTCTTCTCCTCCTCAGGATCATTCTGCTGGTGTATTTGATTGGTCTGCTCCACTTGCTGCCTCTCCTTGCTTGCTTGTGAGTCAGAACTTTCCTCAAGTGCTTGCCTAACCTGCTTGGCTTTACTGAGCTGCTTGTAAGCCTCTATGGCAGGTGACTCAGCATCAGTGTCTGAGCTGAGGTCCACCTGTTCTGATGAGCTTGCTTCTGGCAGTTCAGTCCCCGGCGCTTGAGCAGCTGCGGCTGGATCTGCGATTGCATCTGGATCTGAGTCAGAAGGACTGGTTGTGTAGTGCCCTGTCTGCATGGGAAGGCCTTCAGTTGGATTGGTTGAGCGCCTTGCTTGCTCATCACTGCTTGCTCTTGGCTTGCTGTCGCTGAATGTGCTGTATGCGCCCAGTGGATTGTCTGATCTGGCGCCATGACTGCCTTCAGGCAAGCTAGGCTCGCCTAAGGAGGCAACTTGCTGCACGAGGTCAGTTGCCTTCTGTTGTATGCTGGCAGCCCTCTGTGCACCGGACTTTCTTCTCTTTGTCTCGCTCTGATGATACTCTGCATGCTGACCGTCCCGTTTAGTGCTGCTTAGGATACGAAGTCTGTCTCTGGGAGCCTCTTCAGTTCTGTGCTTTGTCTCAGAAGAAGCCTCTGGCAAGCTTCTTCCTGACCGCGGTGCACCTGCTGGAGGGCCCATCAAGTCACGAAATGTTGTGCAACAGCAGTTCCTTCCGGGCGGCTGCCATGTCCTGTGAAACAATTGAAGAGCTCACAGTGTGCTCCTTAAAAGATTGTCCGCTCGAGTCAGTTACAGCAACCGATGAGCCGAGTGATAGGCCTTGAAGATACGCACCTGGCGTAGGGCTATTGCCTCTTTTGGTACAGTGCGAAATGTAAGCACACCGTACGCCAACGCTATGACTGAATAAACACCAAACAGCGCGATGAGCAAGGCAGGAGCCTG
Source organism: Trebouxia sp. TZW2008 (assembly GCA_002118135.1). Lineage (NCBI taxonomy): Eukaryota > Viridiplantae > Chlorophyta > Trebouxiophyceae > Trebouxiales > Trebouxiaceae > Trebouxia > Trebouxia sp. TZW2008. The sequence goes on from BDIU01000117.1 coordinate 113,988, forward strand.
CACAGAAAAGCCAAGCTGAGCTGTTATCCAAGTTGATGTCTACGTTGCGGTCGCCGCAGACGTGTAAGATCTTGAGACGCACTCACCAGCAATACGGCAAGATACTGCGAAGGTTCAAGGTTGCTGCGCAGGGCTGCTGCCCAGACTGCAATGAGTACAACTAGGCCAGCAGTGACACGATATATACGTAACATCACTCAAGCTCCTGGAGCGCATCAAAAGGAGCTAAGAGGCGGCGGCGATACCACCGCGCTTCCGGCAGCAATTGGACATTAGAGCCAGCAATAGAATGTGTACAGGCGAGAGATCGAAACAGGATGCAATCAGGCGATATTAGTCACACACAGCTCTTTGGCGCCTTGAGGACCTCTGGATTCTAAACTTATCAGCCTGTGCCTGGCTTCAGAATGTGGCAACATCTCATCAAGCAGTAAACTCTGATTCCTGTGCAGAAATTTGCGAGATATGCATCAGCGGTGTGTGGTGTCACAGATATACTAGTGCCCAAGTGACCTGCGAGCCTCAAGCAGTCAGATGCCTTTGAAGCGAGCTTGACCTGCAGCCGCTGAGCTGTTTTTGCCACGACTCAAGCACACTGGAAACAAGACACACAAGTTTCACCACCCACACATGATACACTACCATAGCATAACAGCTATGATAGCTAGGGTCAGTAGATGTAGCACTGCTCAGCGGCTGTTGCTGTACGGAAGCCTGCTGATCATGATGGCTCTGTATTTAACATGATTACAAGCCTCCTATACATGCAGATGAGCATGTCTGTGGCAAGCGCTTCTGCTATGCGTGACTGAAGATGTCTTGTTCTCCAGTCATTGAAACCTGCAGCAAAATTTAATACTCAATGTGCATAATGTTCTCCAGCGCGCACAAAATTTGTTGTACATCTTAAATCTTTTGAAAGGGTTGTTCACCAGCTTGGGTACCAAAAAGCTTTCAGTAGCCGCTGTCTTGCCCTGCTGCACTGCAGCTTCATTATGCATGCAGTGCCAAGACGTCACCTGATGTCTGATGTGAGTGCTGCCTTGCCATGATAGCTCAATAGTGAAGAAAATGCCATGCTTGAATTTCTGCTATCCCAAACAGTGGTCCATGCTCACATACTGTTTGCTATGGATGTCCAACAATGATTGTGAGGCCAATGTTTTGCACACGCTGCAGCATGCTATTTGCTGGCGCTGAAGACACAGAGTTGAGCTTTCCACCTGCTTTCCCAGGATTGGGCCACAAACAACTGGCATTTGGGCACTCACTGGAGGCTGCCCCCTCCCCCCCCTTCCGCGCCCAAACAACTTGTGTTGCTTGCTGCTCTTGGAGCGGCACTCTCAGGCTGCGTCTGCCGCCAGAGCCTCCCTTTATGATGCTTGATAGCGTATATCTTTTTGCTTCTTTGTTGTCACTTAAAGGGCTGTTTTAGGAGAAGGCTTTTGCCTGCTGGAAATTTGGACTACCTGGTAGCGCATTGCTCTGGTAGAATGCTAAACAACGTTGACCACCATGTTGGCTGGTGAACAGGAGTGACAGCATGTGTACTGTAAAAAAGCTTCAGATGATGTTGTGCCAAACAGCTCCTTCCTTTGGGAAGTTTGCCTGTTCCTTTGGCAGTTCATTCTTCAGAAGAAGGCAGACCAGCCACTCTGCTATACAGAGCAGACAACCTTGGATTTGTTGTGCCAAACAGCATTATTGTCTGTTCCTCCCAGCAGTGGAGTCTGCTGCTGTTGATCAACATCATGATCATGCAGAGCTCGCTTACAATTAGGCACGTGGCTGCTGAGAGCTCAAGCCACCTTGCTTGCACTTGAACCTGAAGGTCTGCACCATCCCACTAATGCACTGCGTTGATGCATTGCAGCACCATCAACACTTGATTGCAACAGCTGCTGGCAGCTGCTTCATATGGTGGTGACGCTGTCTGCAGAGCCATGCAAGCAGTGTTCATTGAACAGGAATGTATAAGCAGTAGCAAAGTCTTCAGCATTTGAAAGCGCCGCTGTTCTGCTGACGCATACGCATACGTGCGATGCATAGAAGAGGGATGTGCCAGCAAAGGTCTGATCAGGCATTGTGGCAGTGCATTGATGGACTGAAGCCAATAGATCAACACAGAAGAAGGTGAGATTGCCTGAGCATCAACACTCCAAGCCCTGAGGGTCAGAGGTCAGGGTGCATGGCCATTTGAAATGCAACAATGCTTGGCAACTGTGCTTGGCAACTGTGCTTTGTACCTAGCTGGGCCTGCTGAGCCTGTCTACCGCACGTTTGGAATGAGTGAAGAGTGAATGAACTGTCGTTCCAGTGCTACCCAGGCATGTGCAAGTATAATAGCATCTTCAGTGCATGAGAACCTTGTCCTGGTGAGTCCAGCGTCATGGCACAGTGTCTTGCAGCTGCAGCTTCGAGTAGCAGCCATGGCCAGCAATAACCAAACTTGCTTGACATCGTGACAGTCAAAGTTTTTGTGGGCATGAGGCTTCTCACCACTTATGATTCATGGTGAAAGTTAGCTTGCAGTTGGCTTTTTCCTGTGGGCTCTGCTGGGGCTTTATAAAGCAGCGATGACTGTCCCTGTGCTCCTGAAATGAAGGTTGACTTTGTGCCAAAGTCCTTTCCAGTCTGTGTTGAGTCTATCCCTGCTTGCAAGCAAAGAGTGATTTTCATGAACGTACTAATCATTGGCAGTTGAACAATGATGCTGAGCTTTGTGCCAGATGTGCTTCCATGGATGTTCGTCAATCAACAGCATGATCTGCCAGCTGCGTTGAGGGGCGGGTCTGATGCACAGCTTGACAAGTTTCTCTGTTAACTTCCCATTTGCAGCAATGTTGTTGCACGGGTGGCGTGAGACTTCGTCAAGGGGTGCCTGACTCAGCATTGACCTTTGTCAGGAGCTTCGTACCTGGCTTCATCTTGACAAGTGGTGGTTCTGCAGCACTTGCCCTGCCTGAGCTTCACAATCAGTCGACGACGGCTGGTAGCGAAGTTCTTGCGAAGTCCCGATTCAGCAAGGCCGGGGCGACCTCAAAGCATTCAGCTGACGCCGGCCTGCAGGAAGCAATCCTGACAGCAAGCTGTCGTACACGCAGGTACCGTCCCTGAACCGCACTCTGCAAATGGCTTGCTGGAGACGAGTCTACAAAGCTGTACGCGTCGTACAAGCTCGAATGTGTGACAATTTGTCTCGCAGGTGGCAGCAGTGCGTGTTTTGCTCCAGCCCTCGTCGTTTTGCAGATCTTTGGTGAGGCTGTCAGTCTTTGGATTGGACGGAGCTGCGTCAACACACCGAAGGACTTGAGCGACCAAAGCTGTCGGTTTAGGTCGAACCTTGGGCGTGGTGAGGCTAATGACGTACCTGTCTGCTGTATGTCTTGACTGCTTTCATGGCATGCCTTGCGATTCTGCGCTGCGAGCAAGCAACTTGAGCTTCAGCTACATTGACTGTCGACAGAGCAGATGCTCAGAACTGTGTTTTGTCATCTGATATTTCACCTGCAGTCACTGCCTGCTAAAGTCGAGCCTCAGAGCGTCTCAAGGTCAGCGGCATGGCTCTCCCCGGTTTCGGCGGAAGACGTGGGTTTCCTTTTTCACGTGGCGACCATGAAGTCACAAAGGTCAAGCAGCGCCCTACAGATCCTGCCTTTCCGAAGTCCGCCAGGATCGCCATCATTGGTGGAGGTCCAGCTGGTTTGACCATGGCTAACGAGCTTCAGAAAAGGGGTTACTGCAAGGTGGGGTTCAAGTTGCATGTGCATGGACCCAATGGGTTGCTTAAGGCGTACTGAGCAACACTGCTGCTGTGTGACCAACAAGATTTGGCTGCTTCTGCTCACAGCATACTGAGCAACACAGCTGCTATGTGTTTCGTAGTGGATGGCTGCTGTTGCAGGTGACGGTATACGAGAAAGATGTTCGGGTTGGTGGCATGACATACACCAAGTGGGACACAGCTCCAGCTGTGGACCACAATGCTCTTCACCCTCCAGAGGTAATTTTTTGTCCGCAACCACCCAAGCTTGCCGAAGCGACTACTTTGACCAGAAGCATGCATCAGCAACTGTTTCATGGCAGCCTGTGCATCTGTGAAGGACTGCAGCAGGTCAAGCTTACAAAATGTGTATTTCTGCAACCTGAGCAGCAGCATGCGTCAAACACTCCTCCGCTAGTGCATTTCAGCTTGTGCACATCGCTCAGGCTTTTGTCCAATGTGCTGTGCAGATCAGAGTGGTGCCACATGAAATGGGTGCTTGTTACCTCACAGCCACCCGTCACCGCTACATCCTTGACATCATGGAAGAGGTGAGACCTGCCCAGCTTCTTGTAGACAGCTTGTGCAATGCACCGTGTTGTCGTGCAAGACACATGGCTCAGACCCTATATCTGCTGCACACTCCTCACCTCTACGTCTCAAACTGCATGCTGACCTGCACAGCTGTGACATGCACTACTGTTTGCAAACGCCATCCGTTGTTGCACTTTAGTCTGAAATTATGAATAACATCCTGGAAACTGCGCATGTCTGCAGACGTATCCAGACCCTGTCCCAATGCCCACATAGAGGTGTACAGTGAAACATCAACAGATCAGACATGGCATTCCGAGCACAGGATGCAGAAACAGCAACCCAATCCCACAATCATACCTTTGACACTGTGAGTATCTGCAGATGTATCTTGACACTGTCCCAATGCCAAGCATGGAGGTGTACAGTGGCACACCAACAGACCAGACACAGCATTTTGAGGACTGGATGCAGACACAATACCCCAAGGCAGCACAGTACATTGCAAACTGGGCGCATGTGAGCGATGAGGAAAAAGCAACTTTGTTCATGGGGCAGTTGAACACATACTTTGAGGAGAGGAAGAAGCTGTTGGGTGATGATGAAGTGTACCTCTTTCCTCGCAACAGGCCAATTGCTGATCAACTCAAGGTAATTCAAATCACCCATTTCAAATTTAGGGAAACTCAACATTCCCTTATTGCAATACTTCTGGCTGACTGCTTGAGGTAGCATGTAGCTGAAGCGTGTCCCTTTTGTCAATGTGATATGTTCAGAAGCTCAATCATGTGGTGAGTGTACACCATGCCTGTTGCCTTTTGTGATGGTGCACATGTCCCTGCTTCCCTGCTGGAAGCAGCACTTGCTTGCGTAGCAGAGGCTGGTCAAGCATTGCATGCTATTGCATTTGTGATTTTTACTATTCACATTTAGCATCCTTTCAGAGACCCAATGGAGGGGCCACAGAGCACCATTCATGACTAAATCAACCAGTCTTTGGTGTGTGTCAACTGAGCATCCAAAATCCGGATTAAGATAAATGCTAGTGCTGTGTCATGCTGAATGCAGGTGTCAATGTCTCATCTTTCATGTCTTGCGTGCTGCTTGTGTTTGTGAAACTCTGAACATGTGCTGTCACTTGGGATGAATAAGACCCTGGCCATATGCTATCAATCGCTATCAGTCAAGATCAATTGGACTGCTGTACAGGAACTTGGCAAGCCTTTCAAGGAATGGCTTCTGGACCACAAACTTTTCCTGATTCTCCCACTGTTCTATGAAACTCAGACATCACAAGGCTACGGCTACATTGAGGAGGTCCCTACTTACTATGGTATGTCAAGCTCTATACACAGTTTGCTGATCTGCTGTGCTGTCATGACATGCTTGAGCCTCTACTCAATGCTGTGTCCTGACACTGTGTAGTCCCTATGCATCGATATGCATAGACTGCTGATTAATGTACATGTGTTGTGCTGTCGTCAGATGCTGTGGTGTGCATTACAAGCTCAGCCTTGACATTGTGTGATTTTCATCCCCATGTCAATCAGCACGCGTGTGGCAGCATTGTTTGTCAGGCCAGGTTCCATGCCCTGCTGGTGTTGACTTGCATGCACTGATGGCATCAAAATGCATGCACTGATGGCATCAAAATGCATGCACTGCTGAAGTTGATTGCTGTTTGTCTGATCTGAGTCTGGTCAATGATGCAAGAGCGTTGACAGTGATTGCTGTTTGTCTGTTCTGAGTCTGGTCGATGTTGCAACAGCATTAGTGTTGATTGCTGTTTGTCTGATCTGAGTCTGGTTGATGTTGCAACAGCATTGGTGTGGAACAGCAAGGAGCTTTTCAGCTACATCAGCCTGAAGAAGGTGGATTTCCTGAAGCTAACTACAGCCAAATTAGAGGTGAGCAGCAACATGTGCAGATGACTTGTTTCAGCTTGCTTGAAAGGCATGCAGCTTGATGCAATGCTGGTATGTGCTGCGTGGAATTGTGTCAAAGGTGATGTTTGCCAAACTTCACAACTGTGCAACATAGAAAGGTTATTTGTGAGAAATGCGCTCTTTACAGCCATGTCAGAAGTGTATTGGGGTGAAACCATGATTGCTTTTCTCTGCCATCAAGCTTTAGCAAATCGTCCCTGCAATATCGCAATGAGACGTCTTGTGCATGACCTGCAGTCTTGATTGCTTTTCTCTGCGACCAAGCATTCGCAAAACGTCCCTGCAATATCGCGATGTGACGTCTTGTGCATGACATGCAGGAAATCATGGAGAATCTGCATTTCCTACCACACCGGGTGCGCCACCAAGTCAAGGCAGAGGTAATGCACAGCAAGACCATCATGTGCAAGTCTGTCCTATAACATGGCCCTCAGGATAGCATGAACATTGAGCTTCTGCAAGAAAGCGCGATCAAGCAGAACTTCCACATATCTTGTCGGGCTCATCAAGCTGTCTAGACAGTTGTTGCATGCCTTTGTGCCAGAGGTAAGGCACAAGCAACCTGCATGACAAGATTGTCAAATACAGACATGTTGCAGTTTCCCAGAAGTCATTTTCAGCACAGCATAAGCTCTGAAGCCTCTGCAAGAAAGCACCTGTATGACGGGCATACACAGTATTTGGGCCGATTAACCTGTTTTACTAGTACAGCAATCTCTTGATATAATGACTGCATTGGTTACCGAGAAAAGTGTCCTTACATCAAATTGTCCATACTGAATTACCACTGTAGTTTGAATGGAGTGCTTGGTTCTTAGTTGCATGGTCCTGACATTGAGAATGTCCTTATGTTGAGTGCCCTCACATCAAGGGGTTACTGTGATTGCATGCTCTTATGCCAGCAGTGCATGCGGCATGTTGCATTCAACATGGGCTCAGAGTGCCTGCAAAAGCCTCAAGCTAATGATTAATCCATTGAGTGTGAGTGCAGAGTCCAGAAGCTGAAGGTGATGCAGAGGCTGGCTTGCAGAAGCTGCAGCAAAGCTTCAGGTGCGCCACTTATTGTTATGCACCATGTCCAACCTGCTTCACCTAGCAAAAAGCATGTGCTGTATCTTATCCTTTGTGTCTTCTGTCTGGTCTGCTATGCGCTGTCTTCTCCACTGCCTATCTGACTGCTTGACAGCATGCTGCTGATTTATACAAGCCTTTGCAGTGTCTCTTGCCATTCAAAGGAAGTGTCATCCCAGACAATGAGCAGGATACTGTGTGGGACATGGCTTGTCCTTGTGCACAGCCCACAACAGGAGTTTTGTCGTCTATTTTCTTACATACACCTTACTGTTGTATCAGCCCTGTGCAGCATTGCAGAAACGAGCCACCTGCACATTTGCAGTACAGGTTTACTGCAGTGTTTGAGTCTTGTTGTGTAGGGCAGTGATGGTTCAAGGAGGGTTCATGAGCATCTGGGAGCGCCTGGCCAGAAAGCTACCAAACGTGCACACTGGTGTCAACATCAGCAGTGTGAACCGCCACATTGGTGAGGGCGGCAAGGTCACGGGGGCTGTTGCCATCACGTAAGGCATATGACTGTCAGCATTGATAGCGTCAATCATGACAATTGTGATCTCAACAACCACTGAAACCAAGGGTGGCAGTGCACATCAATCCCTGATGTAAGCATGAGCATTGGCATATGAATGCTGGCACCAGTAGCAGAAACGATGATGATGATAATGTCAGGGAAGACATGACAAACCGCTCTCAGGTGCGACAATATATTCCTATGTCTGATAAGCATACCTCACTGCAATGAATTGGCCGTAGCCAACAGGCTGAGATCTGCCCTGCCAACTGTGGATGTACACTGTACACCTCCTGCTTGCACGTCTACCATGCTGAATTTCATGCTAGGCATTGTGTCACTGTCACCTACAGGCCAATGGCACACTGCATAGTTTGAGATGCAGCACGGTAGACGCATAGGCAGGAGATGTAGAGTGTACATCAATGGTTGGCAGGGCAGGTGTTAGCCTGTGGGCCATCAGGGCGTCGCAGCAATCAGTCATGCTTAGAGCAGGGAATGAGATGTATTGTCATGCCAAGAAAATTTTGTGACAAAGCACCTCTGCTGACTGTCTTCAATCACAGCTGCAGGCACAAGCAGAATGATGATCCAGAGGTGACAGCCCATCATGACTACGTCACGCTAGCTTGCAAGCTGGATGACATGCCATGGACGGTCACCCGGCAGAAGGAGGCCGCCCTATTTCAGCAGCTCTGTTATGTATCTACAGCTGTCCTCTACCAACTGTTAGGATCCTGACTGCAGGTACAAGCAGAATGATGACCCAGAAGTGACAGCTCACCACGACTACATCATGCTAGCTTGCAAGCTGGATGACATGCCAGGGCTGGATACCCAACAGAAGGAGGCTGCCATCTGCAGCAACCTTTGCATGTGTTTGCAAGGCACCTGTCCTATCTGTCGCAACCCTGACTGCAGGTACAAGCAGAATGATGACGCGGAAGTGACAGCTCGTCATGACTATACCATGCTAGCTTGCAAGCTGGATGACATGCCATTTGGACATTCAGCAGAAGGATGCTGCCACCTTCAGCAGCCTCATTATGTGGTCACAGATCACCTCTGCTGATTGCTGTGACTCTTCTTGTATGCAGCTACAAGCAGAATGATGACCCAGAGGTGACAGCTCACCACGACTACATCATGCTAGCTTGCAAGCTGGATGACATGTCATGGTTGGATACCCAACAGAAGGAGGCTGCCATCTGCAGCAACCTTTGCATGTGTTTGCAAAGCATCTGTCCTAACTGTTGCAACCCTGATTGCAGGTACAAGCAGAATGATGACCCAGAAGTGACAGCTCATCATGACTACATCATGCTAGCTTGCAAGCTGGATGACATGCCATGGCTGGACACTCAAGAGAAGGAGGCTGCCATCTTCAGCAACATCCACAACTATGAGCTGACCACCACCTGTGTCAGCATCCCACCCAACCCCAACAACAAGATTCCCACCACTCCTCACATGTTCCTGCCTGGCAAGCTCACATCCATCCAAGATCTCAACAGGTAAGCAGTCCAGGCTTCTGGATCTGTCCCTAGGCTCATGCTGATACAATGTGCGACATGCAGCAGCTCGTTTTTCTGTGTCAGCACGCTTGACCTCCGCGTATGATCATATTGCATGCTGTGTGATTGTACTGTATGATCATTGTGGCCATGTGGCTCAAGGAAGACAGCAGCATGATTGCTGGTGAGTTGCAATGCAGAGAGCCCATGTTGCACCTGCCATCAGGGACAGGCAAGGCACTGCTGCAGCTCTGTCTACATATGTGGCACCAGCATCTGCATATCTGAACATATACCTGGTTGACCTTGGCATGGCATGCGCAAATGGAAACACAGATGTGCTTGCATAAAATTGCCTCAGCTTCTTCTCAACAGAGGGAATCAGCAGAAGCAGATGTCACAACAAAAGTCAGCAGAAGAAGCTGTACAAAAGCTGTCTTGTCATGACAGGTGCTGTGTGATCTGCACATCTTTGAAGTGTGTCTCGCCTGGCATGGCATATGGCTCCGGTAGCTTCCGTGATGGTGACAACAAGGATGTTCAGACTTGACAGTATGTCTGCTTGACAGGTGTTACATGACCCAAACTTCCCTCCAGTGTGTTTCCCCTGGCGTTCTGTCAGTAAGCAAGCAGCAGGCAATCAGGTCAGCGCTGACAGTCTTGTGGCATTTCAGGTGCTACGTGACCCGCACATCCCTCAAGTGTGTCTCCCCTGGCATGGCATACGGCTCAGGCAGCTTCCCTGATGGGGACAATAAGGATGTGTCACGATGGAAGGCAGACAATGACACCAGAGTCTGCTTCCAGTACAGTGCCATTGACAAGGTTCCCAAGAACTCTGAGCACTACAAGTCTAATGACGAGCTGTATGATCAGCTGGTCAAGGACTTGAAGTCATATGGAGCTCAGGAGGTTCAGGTAACCTGTCATTGCACAGATGTTGGAGTCATGTTGGGGCTAGTTGAAACTGCATGTGCTAGACGAAATGCTAGATGCTTGTTGGATCCAGGTCAGCTGAGTCCTGCCTTGTATATGCCAGATGTTGCTTGCAATGGCGTTCAAGACTGCAGGCACTCATCTTACACATTTGCATACTTTCTGATACCAGCGTGGCAGATGCAATTTTGCTGACAGATTTGGCTCTTGACACCTTGACCGCTGACTGACGTGAGAGACACCACGCAGTTGTGACTGCAGCTAGCAAGGCTCTGAGACAGCTGATGTCTGGGATCAGATGGTTTCCTGTGCTGTGTCTGTGTCTCAGGTGTTCGATACAACACACTCATTGCTGTGGAAACTTGCAGGCACAGATGGACCCATACAACCCCAAAGAGAGGCTGCAGAAGCGCTGGAAGTACATGCCTCACTTCCTGAGCAAGGATTTGGGCAAGCTGTGGGACTTGTGGGATCTACAGGGCACATACAAAACCTTCTACTTGGGCTCAGCAACCTGCTTTGAGTCAACCGCTGATGTGCACAGCTACAACATGCAGCTTGCTGACTACTTTCAGCTGTAAGGAGTTGCAGCCTGTACAAGACAAGACCAGAGGTAGAGTTCTGAGAAGAGAGCAAACTATTGTTCTGACGTTCAGAGGCTCTGTGGCCGATTTGGGGAGCATTTTAGGACTTCACTTACCGATTGTAACCGTTCTGGTCGTTTGGCGTTCTGGTGTCAAAATGATTTACAAACTAATAACTTAGATTGACTGTCTTCTGCTATCTGTAGACGAAGCAGCACGCCCTGCATAGACATATGTGTGCATTTGAATTGCTTTGCAGGTTGCAGCCGTGTACAGCGCACTAATTTTTGATTGTGACTGTGACCACAATGAAGTCATCAGTCATACTTGAGGTCTGTAATCACTTTTGGCTTCTGTGTTCGCCTCGTAGGTATGCTTTCCAGGTCTAGTCAATAACTACAGGCTTTTAATAAAGCTAAGTCTGGCTTGAGGAACGTTCAGATGCATTGCAGTTAAATTCCATCTGATTTATTTGTTTTGACCTGTTTGCAAAGGCAGCACCCTTTACTGCCTGATGCGCATGCACCGAAATAGCCAGACATTGTATGCAACATTTGTTTCTGGCATGCACACGGGCATGCTTGTATTTCTTGAGGGGTTACTAATCGCAAGTTTACGAAGTGTGTCGGGGAAATGCTGAGAGACTAATCTTGGTGCTGGCAACTAAAAGGCCTTTCCGAAACCTTGGATACTTGTCGGAACCTCGCCGTCGTGCGCCATGGCCGAGCTGAAAGGCTGTCGACGGTCAGGCGTAATGTAAAACGCTGCTTGGGTCGGCCTGCCCTAAACAGATTGCGTTGTCGGAGGAAAGCCATGGCCAGGACCGGCAGCCTGGCCGCTGCGCTATCGTTGCTGTTGAGCTTGCTGACACTTGGCACATGCTTTACGCTAGTGGCTCAGACGCTCCCAAATGCTGTGGTAAAGCCTGCGGCCATTTCTCACGAAAGTAAGGTAGCCAAATATCTTGGGAACGCTCACCTTCCTGCGTGATCACGCAGGACACCGCCCCAACGCAAATGCCCGCGTCTGATACTCCAGCTTCCAGACATCAAGGGTACATGATGGGCTTGCAGTCGGTGGAAAGCTTCGTTCCTATCTCCTTGCTGCCCGAAAACACATCCATGCTGACCCACACAAAAATTTACAGGCAAGCTAAGCAGAGGCTGATCATCGCAATCAGTAGTCACCAATCTCAAGCAACCAATGTTGTGATGAGCTTTTGTGCAAACCCTCTCATTGAGCATTTGCAGGGGCTGGGGCCCAAATATGGTGCCCTTCACAGACTCCTTGTTGGCTGCTTGCCGTAAGCTTGCCATCAAGCTTGAAGCATCCATGAGGTTTGAAGGTCGTGTGTTCCTGAGCGAGATCGGCTCACCAGAGCATGACTACAGCCACCTCAAGCAGCTCTTTGGTATGCTCTCTATTTCTGCCAACCTTCCAGGCTATGCTCAAACCAAGCAGGGGTACCGTTGCATACTGCCGGTGATTGTCACATCTGTTTTGCTTGCTTAGATACCTTGTAGTCGCTAGTGGTGAGTAGTGGTGAGTAGACAGGTTGCGGGTAGACAACGCATCAGCGTTCTGGACCAAAAGCTAAGTGCTGTGACTTGCATTGCGTGCAAGTCATGCTCATGCATCAACATGTTGATATTGCATAACAGAGGCCCTTCCGGCAGACATGTTGTGTAAAAATGTGGGGTCTTGTTTGTGCTCAAAGCATCAGCTGAAAGCTCAAAACATTGCTGGCACTGCTGCAGATGTGCCAATCCAAGAAAGGTGCAACAGAGTATGCCTGCTATCTCTCATCCCGCCTTACCAAGAGGATTTGGCAGACTGCCCAGCATGCAAGAAGCTCACAGCTGATCAGTCTTTTGGGGACTTTACTGGCCTGCTGATTGTCATTGAGGTCCATATCACCCGCCAGTCCTACCTGATTGGAGACATGTCCAACAAGCAGTCTCACAACCAAGCCTGGTGGCGTTGGACCATTGACAACTTCAGAGAGCATGGCTTTGAGGTCAGCACGCCTTTGTAGCTGTCAATGCTGCATTTGCTCAGTGTATGTCAGCCAAGCAACAATACAGTATGTTCATGTCATTGCTGACAAGACCTGGGCATCTTTCAACGACAACTTCAAGAACACAACTTTGAGCTTAGCAGGCCTTGTGGCTGTTGATGCTGCATCTGTTCAGTGCGCATCAGCAAAGCCACTACTCATTGTTTGCATGCCGTCACTGCCATGAACTGAGCGTCTTCCAATGACAACTTCAACAAACATGGGCTTGAGGTCTGTTATGCTGCATTTGTTCAGTGCGCATCAGCAAAGTCACTATTCAATGTTTCCATGCCATCACTGACATCAAATGAGGAGTTTCCAATGACAACTTCAGAGAGCATGGGCTTGAGGTCAGCAGGCCTTGTGTCTGTTGATGCTGCATTTGTTCAGTGTGCATCAATAAAGCCACTATCCAATGTTTCCATGCCATCACTGACATGAACTGAGCATTTTCCAATGACAACTTCAGAGAGCATGGCTTTGAGGTCAGCAGACTATGCCATTGTTGTGGCTTGAGGTCAATGCTGCAGCACGCTAGTGTGCATCAGCAAAGTCACAACACAACATTTTGATGCCATCACTGAAACGAGGTTGACATGAAGATTGCATATATCTTAAGACAGCTGCAGCATTCAACAGATCAATGCACAACCCAGCATTGTATGGGAGACTTTTTTTGCATGCTTGCTTGCAAGCTCAGACAACGTGCTTGAACCATGTGTTGTTGTGAATATCTGAGCAGACAAGTTGCCATGGCTGACACGCTCATCAATGGAGTGCAGATCAAGGGGGGTCCTCTGCTACAGAAACAGCTGGTACACAACGCCACCATTGCCAGCATTGTACCACGCTGGCAGACCTTTGAAGCCTCACAATTTGAGCTTCAGGTAAGTCACAGTGTCGACTGCTGAGGTGCTGCCCAGACTGAACAATGGATAGCAATGTGTTAACCAAGAGGAGGCCATGATACTGTCAGAACACACTTGAACATATGCTGCGTTATCACGGATAGCAGCTATGCCTTCGGTTGTAAGTCAAGACTGGTTGCTTCCTTTGCTGCATGATGTTCACTCACGTTGCGTTTGATGTTGCCTGATCTTGCTTGCATCTCGTCTGATGCAAGGTGTATGCCTGCAGATCTCAGGTCTCAATGTGCTGCCCTTCAACACAGAGAAGCAGAACCTACTGATGCACGTCCTGCATGACCTGCACCAAGGCCTAGGCTGGGGAGATCAGTACTTCAGGTTTGGCAGGATTCAGGAGAACGCCCACAAGAAGGCTGCTAGGATCCAGATCATCAATAACAGGGTGTCCGTAGCCGCTGGCTTGCATGAGGTAGCCTCTCAAAGCATTCTAGCTGTGATCATTTTGCTTACATTGCTTGTGTAGAGGCGCTTATAACCAGAAATGCATCATGCTTTCTCTGGAGAACACGACATGATCGAAATTGACGACACTTTATAGCCAGAAGGCATCCAGGATCCAGATCACCAACAACAGGGTGTCTGCAGCTACTGGCTTGCTTGAGGTAAGCATTCCAACAAGGTCCTGCCATATTATCAAGAAAGGAACACACGGCAGGCCAATGATGCTCAAATCATGTTGGCTACATGCACAATTTGCAACATGTGCTGATGCCAAAGAAAATTCCTGCACACAGGAGGCAGGCAGACAAACTAACTTTCAAACGTCAGCTGAGCAGCATCAGCGTTCACAGTTTCCACCCTGGTAACATTGTTGCTCTCTTGCATGGAGCAACAGCTATACTGCTTTGGTGCGCTTGACATGGTAACCATGCAGACCATGCATTGCATGCTACTGCACATCCCAACTCACTCTGTCATTGGCAAGATAGGCTTTGGGCCACACAGACCTAGCACCTGTGCGAGGGTCTCTCATTTCTCAGGGCTGTCATGGTCATCATGGCATTTCCATTGCACCTATATTGAATGAGTCATTGGGGTACGACTGTGCCTAGCAAGCCTTTGTAATCAACAGAGATGCATTATCATTTGCTGTTGTTTACAGGCACTTCTCTTTGTAACGGCTGCTTTGGTTCCGAAGACATTTGTCCTCATATCAAATTGTCTTTACTCAGAGGTGCCGCTGCAGTCAGAATGAAGTGATTGGTTTCCAGCTGCGTCGTCCTCACACTAAGAATGTCCTTGCATTGAGTGTCCTTTCAAAGAGAAGTTACTGTCTAGGGGCTCACCAAGTCTCCCAAGATCTTTGAAGAGAAGATGGCAGCTGAAGGTCTTGAAGTCAAGGTGAAGGTGTACGCGGAGCGCAAGATCGATGACGAGTCAATGAAAGACCAAGCAGAGCTGATGCTGTACGGCAAATGGCGCCGCCACTTATGGACCTCCATTTCAGCAGCACTCGTCACCCTCCTACTGGGCCTCGCTACTATGATGCGATACACCAACAGAGGCCAGCAGTTGTATTACAGACTGCAAGGCAGCAACGTCAGCAAGCTTCAAGATGGGTTGTCACGGCCCTCCTCAAGTGGACCTCTGTCCCATTCCAGTCTGGAAAGCTTCGCACGCTCTAACAGTAGCGGTAATCCTGCCACATTGAGGCAACTCAAGGGAGCTAGTAACTGGAGCGAGCTGTCGCGCTATGCTGGGCTGTTGCAGCTTGATGTGCACAACGGTGCACGCATTGAGCGTACGGATCTGCACATCTGTAGTAAAGATGGTGTGCCCTGGGTGCTTGGGTCTGGTGCGTATGGGATTGTGTACAAGGCCATCAGAAACGGCGTACAGGAAGTTGCCATCAAGATCCTGGCAGCCGCTGATGACCAGCAGCTGCATGCTTTCAAGAAGGTGGGTGTTTACTGCCCCAATGCAGTGTCCCCAACGTTTATTCAGTTGCGTTCAGGCAACGATCAGCAGCCACATGCTCTCAGAAGGTGTGCATTGACTGACATGTCACATTGAAGCTGGTCCAAGGAAGACATGGTGTGCTTTTCCTGACTCGGTACTCTGAAGTTCCCACTGGAAGACAGAAACAATATTGTTTAGTTGCTGCATGCAGACATGCCACAGCTGGTGTATTTGTTGCTATCATCTCAGCCAGCTCTTGCTTCACGCTGCCCGACGCATACAATGATGCCCATCTTGCTAAGTGCTGTGCACTATTCGCTCAATCCTGCCTGTTGGCTTGCTGCAGAGGCATGCTGTAACACTCCAAATGCCCCGCAATGTTGCTTTGACACTCTTTGCATGTCATTTCTCCCTCTGCTAGAGTGCACTGCTTTCCGACATTGGGTCCTTCCTGCAGGAAATCGCCGTACTGAGGTCCCTATCCTATGACCGCAACTTGGTCCAGTTCTATGGGGCGTGTCTGGAAAGGGAGCATGCCATGCTGGTGCTGGAGTACATGGAAGGAGGCGACCTGTACCAGGCAATCCAGGAGAACTCCTACCCAGTAGACACTGGTCTACTGTCATGGTACCAGAAGGGGAGTACCATTGCCCTTGACATCATCAAGGGCTTGGTGTTTCTGCACTCGCGAGAGGTGAGTCACACACTCCATGCAACCCAATCATACAGCACAACCTGGGCCACATGCCCAGCACCTGTCTTAGAAAGTCAAATTCAGCATCATCGCGTTATTGTCATCATCGCGGTTGCTGACATGAGTATCGAACAATCAGCACACTCAGCTTCTTTGGGAAAGCCTGGCTATATTCTTCAAATCCCTCTGCAGATGCGCTCAGATGTCTCACCATATCTGCAGAGGGTGGAGAAAATTTGCTGGTGCATGACAATGCTTAGCGAGGTGCACAGAACCAAGTGTGACTGCACCGCAGTTCACTTCTCTGTCAATGCACATATGCTTCTGCAAGGCATACAATGAAGTTGAAGAACAAGTGTGCAACTTCGTTTGCTCATACATCTGGTCTGCTCATATAGCTGGTCTGGGAGAGCACGACTGTACATACCAGAACCCACTGCAGCGCATGTGTGATGCTGAAAGCGCACACAGACTCAGCTTCCAAAGCTGAAGAGCTGCATGTCTCTCAGTATCTGCAGCTGCATGATGTGTTCCACAACTGAACGCTTGCAGCTTGTGCACATGGATGTCAAGTCCCAGAACATCCCTTCACAAGGAGCGCATGTTGTGTCTCACAAAATGTTAGCTGCAAGTTTTGCACGTGAACGTCAAGTCCTAGGAAAATTCTGCTGCACAAGGAATACATGTTGTGTCTCACACAGTGTCCACTTGCAGGTTGTGCATATGGATGTCAAGTCCAAGAACATCCTGCTGGACAAGGACTACAATGTGGCCAAGATTGCAGATGTGGGTCTGGCGCGTGTGCTGGGCAACACAGTGTCCACAAGAGGCTTGCCTCTGGGAACCTTCCATTACGCCGCACCAGAGTTGCTTGTTGGCGACAGGAATCTAGTCACTGAGAAGGTAACTGTTATAATCACATTGGATCATGCTGGTGTTAAAGCAGCTTTGGCGAAAGAATGGTCACACAGACGTGTTGAGACAATAAACTGACCTTTGGCTTACCATTGGCAAGCTGCTATAGTGAATCACCGTAGGTGCAGCAGAACATCTGACGGTGTGACTGCTTTGATGCATCAGTGCATCATGCAAAGAAGTCAGTGCTGCAGCATGCAACTCCGCCAATCAGCAAGCATGATGGCATCTGTTGAACTATGTGCTGATGGATGCACCCAAATTCTTGCATTGTTGCTGTGGTGATATGCTGCTGATGATATAGCAGCCCGAATAACGGCTTGCACTCGCCAGGGTCAGTTGCAGTGTTTTGTTACAAAGGGCTGTTTTTGTGTAGGTGGATATCTACAGTTTTGGGGTAGTGCTGTGGGAGATTGTGACACAGGACAAGGGCCGCAGGGGTCAGCTGCGCCAAACTAAGGTGCCTCAGGAGTGCCCTGCTGAAATTGAAGCCCTCATAGACCAGTAAGCACTCTGACAGGCTCTGTCTCAACTGTGATTTGCACCATTCTGCAAAATGGTGGCTATGCTGCATGCTTGCATGTGTGCTTGAGCCAACGCCACTGTCATTATTGCGCTTGCAATTGCTGATATCAGCTGTTTGTTACATTGACACTGTGAAGGCCCTTCTGCCAATCACTGTGCAGCATTCACTTGAAACAGCTGCATCCTTCCTTTCTGCAGAAACCCATCAAGACAAGTTTGTGTATGCAGCATCTCATGCCAGCCAGCAAGTGCAGCATCTGCAAACAACTCATCTTGTTGTTCATCGTTGTCATCTCCCACAGTTTGCCCTTGTTGCTGTGCCCTAAATTGCATTATTAAGTCTTGGTGGCATGGCTGCAGGTGTGTCTCTGCCAATCCTGCCTCACGGCCTACAGCACGACAGGTTCATGATTGCATTGAAGACGCCCTACAGCAGAAGCGCACAAACAGCCTGCCGCTAGACTCAGTCCTTCATGATGCTGTCAGCACAAACCTGGATCCAGAACCAGAGCCTAGCCATTATCTGAAGCCTGATCATTTAAGATGAGCCTCAAACATGTATTTCCTCAGCCAGGCACAACTTTTTTTCATTCCAGTGCGTTGCCATTCTGTTTTTGAGCAATGGGCCCCAATCAGGTATTTTTTTTCATTCCCAAGTTGCTGATTCTGGCTGCGTGGTATGCGTGTGGCAGTGTATAGCAGTAAGGTGCCCATGCAGCTTTTGCATGCATGGGCAGGCTAGCTTTTCTTACTTTTACTCCCGTTATACAGATTGTGCTTGCAGTTCTTGATACAATTAGCTGAGAACCTGCAGATGAGCATTGAGATCACATTGGCGTCCTAGACGTTTCAGCATGCCAAAGATCAAGCATGGTCCCTTGTCATGACACAGATGTATGTTAGATTGTCTCATCACTGGCCAAAGATCTAGAATAAAGTTGCAGTCACGGCTTCCTGCAACAGAAGTGAACAGGGTAAAGCTACCTGAAGCTTGTGAGACGTGTCTGAGGTTTCATGTTGCTGCTTGGGTAAAGGGGTCCTTGCTCCTGTTTGTGTAAGCCAATCTCGCTTGAAAACTTCAATCCAAAGCCTGTGCAGCTGTAAGATCTCAATCATCATCAGCCCGACAATCACTTGCACCAGGAGCCTTTGCAGCGCAATGCACACAATGTCTTGATGCGCATGGGCGTCACAGGCAAGGCACGACCCTCTATGCTGCTTTCTGAACCTGGGTATGGCACTGTGAAACACTTTGCCAACGAATGTCACGCAAACGCAAATTGCATGATGGCACAGGTCATCGGATGACGGAGACTTTTCTGATGCAGATGACGAGTCTACATATGCATCAGGTGCTGCAGTAGCCTCTAGCAAGATGCAAACAGAGACAGTATCGCATCCATGCCATCGTCTTTGATGTGCCCTTCTGTTGCTATACGTGTATAGCAATGTACAATGGTGAATCATGACCATGCATGCTGAGTGGCATGATGTGACCTGTCATTTGGCCAGCATGGCACTGTCGAAAGGGTGATCTAGATAATTGCCGCACTCTCAGTCACGGCGCCTGCGAAATCGTTGCCCAAGCGCGCGCCAAGAGCTCAATAGTTGTGCTTGTGCATTGCTGACATTGACCTTGCAACGGACGAGATCAGACGAAGTTGCTGATCGATCTGCTTCTGCGATGTAGCTCAACCTCTGACACCAGGCAGAGCAGCCCTCAGTACATTGGGTGTACACTCAGCTGCATGTCCGTGAAGCGCTGACTGAAGGACTGCAGTTGTTATGTCGCAAAAGGATCCCACCCATGCCAAGCCATCAGTGATCAGAAGCTTGTGCAACAGTGCCTCAGCTGCAGCCATTGCCGAGGGTCTCACTCTCCCGCTCGATACAGCTAAGGCAAGGCGCACAAGAGCCGCTTGTCTATCAGCAGCAGTCAGCATATTGCGACAGTGTTGTATATGCCTAGATAAGAATATCAGTACTTTTGCTTTCTGAAGTGCAGGTCAGGCTGCAGTTGCAGAATTTCAGTCATGACCCCGTCCCCAGGTATACAGGGCCTTTGCAGACAGTTGGCAGGATTATGAAGGATGAAGGAGCAACTGCTCCTTTCAAGGTGCGGCCTGTTCATCTTGGCCAGGGCTTCCTCACATTTGCTAGCCTCAATGAGCCCCGCTGTCTTTGCTGCAGCCCCTCAGTGGCCATACCCATGCACATGCAATAAGTTGCATGATGGCTGTGACATCACTGCAGGGCTTTGTACCAGGGATTCACAGGCAGCTTCTATTCACTGGGTTGCGGCTGGGCCTATATGATGCCATAAAGGGATCTCTTGCAACAGAGGGTCAAGAGCTGACATTGCCGAAGAAGATCGCAGCTGCTTTGTGCACATCTGCAATTGGCATCACCTTTGCAAACCCAGCAGACCTTGTGAAGGTCAGATTGCAAGCGTGTGAACACCCTAAGGGCCTCACATTCAAGACCTCATCCCATGGTACAGCCAGTGCAGACTTGGAACTGAAACCTGTGTATAAAAGCGCAACTGAGGCATACACAAGGATCGCAAAAGAGGAAGGGATCAAGGGCCTGTACAAAGGCTACACAGCCAACCTGCTCAGGAATAGCATCATCAGTGCAACTGAGCTGGTGTCATATGACTCAGCAAAGGTTGCCATTTTGCATGCTGGTTTTGCTGATGGCATTGGTGTGCACTTGGCAAGCGGCTTGACAGCAGGTCTTGCAGCAACTGTGCTTGGGTCACCATGGGATGTCATAGGCACCCGTCTCATGGCGCCAGGCAAGTCTAGCTCAAAGGATGCACCAAAGCAGGTCACAAGCTTGTTTCCTTTCATTGCTAATATGCTCAGAACAGAGGGCATTGGAGCTTTCTACAAAGGCTTTGTGCCAAATTTTGCACGGATTGGGTCTTTCAACATTGTCCTGTGGTTGAGTTATGAGCAAATCAAAAAGCTGTGAGAAGTTGGTTGCCTACCACTCAAGTCATAAACACAGCTGTAGTAGTAGTTGAGTTAGCAGTGTTTCCTATGCAAAGCTGAGTCTGTAGGCTGTGTACATCAGGGTTTTCAAGTTCTCAGCGTCACAAGCCAAAAATGAGTTATGTTTATAGCATGTATAGGTCATGCGCTTGCAGCACAGTGGCAGCATGACTAGTTTTGGCAGTGCCAAATCACTCCCAAAATTATTACGTTAAACGCCATGGCAAGCTTCAAAGCAGCACACTGCTCGGCATTTGTATGTAGATACACAGTGATAGCCGTTGAGGTAGATTGAAGCAGATTTGCAGTTGCTCATGAGTATCAGCGATTGCAACCAGGTACCAAAATTGTGTCACCTACTGTACTAAGGTGTATGCTACTTTTCAGACCAGCATACTGCATTGCCTCTCAGACCCCAAACAGCAGCACTATAACAGACTAAACCTGCTGAATCTATGCACATTTGCAAATCTTACCACAGCTGTTGCATTTGCTGTCATACAGCTACTTGCAACACACTTCAACCACAATATCAAATTCCCAGCTGCTGGACTGTGTTGGCATCAGGCCGCTGCCTTTGCAGTCTGCATCAAATTTTTGGCTTCTTCTAGTGTGGGCTGCGCCGCAATTGCTCCAGGTTTGGAGCATGTGAACCCTCCGCAGGCTGCTGCAAACTCGACTGCATGCTTCAGCTTGTCTGGATCGCTCTGAAAGGCTTGAAGTCCCCCAGCCTGCCGTGAGAGACCATTTCAGATTATGTGTAATGGTTTGGGTGACAAGCAATGAACTGGCAGCAATGAGACACAACTGCACAATGGCTGTGGCACAATGACGTGTGCAATCCTGCAAGCAGTGCTAGTACTTGGCAACAACACTGAGTGCTGTGTTTGCAATACAATCAAGGATTTTGCCTGCTTGGCCATGAACAAGCAAGACGCATCTGGCAGACAAAGGGCCTAGCTATGAGGATGGTGCTGAGAGACAGAGCACCAAAGCAAAAGCAGCCAATGCAAATACACCACCAGCAACCGACAAGAGTTCCCAAAACAGCTGCTGACATAGCGTTGATGAAAGACATCAAGCATACCACAACCATCGACTGACATAGCAGTTGCAGAAGACCCTCAAGCATATTTTGACCATTGACTGACATAGCAGTAGACCCTCAAGCATACCTTGACCATTGAGTACAAGAATCCTGACAAGAAGGCATCTCCTGCTCCAGTGGTGTCAGCCACCTTGACCTTGAGAACAGGTACAAAGCCCTTGATCAAGCCACCTTTGGTGTTGCGGAAACAGTAAGCTGCTCCATGACCTCCAGCGGTCACCAGAACACCTTGTACGGTTTCAGGCACAGCATGCAGCACCTGTGAGCAGATTTAAATTTCAGGCGCAGCATGCAACACCTGTGGGCAGGTTCAAATCTCAGGCGCAGCATGCAGCACCTGTGGGCGGGTTCTCATTTTGTTTTTGCTAGCTTCTGTCCAACCTCTTCCACAATGATACTCAAATTTCAGGCACAGCACGCAACACCTGTAAGCAGGTTCAGATTTTGGTACTGGTAGCTTCTATCCAAACGCTTCCACAACAATACTCAAATTTCAGGCACAGCATGCAACACCTTTAAGTAGGTGCGCAACTTAGGCCGAGCATGCAATACCCGTGGGCAGATCGAGATTTTGGGCAGAATGTGTAACGCTTGAAGGCAGGTTCAAAGTTCACCCACAGCATGCAGCACCTATAGGCAGACTTAGAGGCTTATGCATCACATCTGCAAAGATTGGCTGTTGAGCTACATTGCGATGTAGCAGCATTGCCCCATACAAGTAACTTCTTGTGCACCACAGCTGCAAGTATTTCCCATTCTGAAATTTGCCATGTAACTAGCCCTTGGGTTTTGTGAGTCAATGTTATATGCAGCGTGTAATGCACTGAATGCCTTGTTGATATACTAGAGATTGATTGCATGCACAGGTTCATGGTAGATTATTTCAAAAGGGTGATATCTGTTGCTGCGTCTCCAGTTGACATGATATGCATAATGACTACTTGGCAACGGACCTGCATGACATGATAGCCTGTGCAACATTGTGCGGTACATGCATCAGTTTAGGTGTGAAATGGGTCGCAGATGCTGTCAGACCAAAGTGACTAGTGAGTCCCAAATGGACTGCATGGCAGGACTAACAGAATGCGCAACGTCTTGATGGCGGGTCCTGAGAGAGGAAATGAACAAAACAGAAACACGTCTACACCACCAGGCGCCGTACCAGGAGCCTTCCTGACCAAAAGCAGCCTAGAATGAGTACAGGGAGGATGTCAATACCAAGTCAGGTTGATGCATGGTAGGATCAACAGACTATACAAGGTCTTGATGGCTGGTCCTCAGAGAGAGGAGAGCATTACCAAGTCAGGCTGGTGCATGGCTTGGTCTGCATGCACGCCATACAGCCACTCTGCTTCTTCCTCAGACAGCTTCAGGATGTCAGCACCTCCAGCATACTCGCTCACAATCTCTACAGCCTGATGGGAGAGAGACTCCCAGAATACCGGTCGCCAGTTGATGTCTACAAGCACAGAGCACGGCCCAGAGCGGGCATATGACACTGCCTTGCGCATGGCTGCTGCTGTCTTGGGGAAGCTCAAGCCCAATGTGCCCGTCACCAGAGCTGTTGAGTTCTGCAAAAACACAGCAGGTAGTTTATGTCTATAAGCACAGAGCATGGGCCAGTGCATGCGTATGCAACTGCCTTACGCATGGCTGCTGCTGTCTTGGGGAAGCTTAAGCCCAATGTGGCTGTCATCAGAGCGGTTGAGTTCTGCAAGAGCACGGCACAGCGTTGATCAGCTGTATTCCAGTCTCTTCTGAGATGTGCACAAGCACAGAGCATGGCCCAGAGCGGCCACATGACACTGCCTTGCGCATGGCTGCTGCTGTTTTGGGGAAGCTCAAACCCAATGGGGCTGCCACTAGAGCTGTTGAGTTCTGCAGAAGCACAGCATGACATTGATGTGACTGTCAGCCATCTTCCAATTGTCTGAACAGCGCTAAGCTGTATTCCAGTCTCTTCCGGGATGTCTACAAGCTCAGAGCATGGCCCAGGTCGCGCACATGACACTGCCTTGCGCATGGCTGCTGCTGTTTTGGGGAAGCTCAAACCCAATGTGGCTGTCACTAGAGGTTGTGGGTTCTGCAACAGCATGCGATGAGATTGATGTGACTGTCAGTTGTCTTGACGTGCTTTTGAGCACGGTCAATGTGACAAGTGCTTCAGCTGATTCTGAATGTACAGAGTGCAGTGCTTCAGGTATAGACACCAAACAAGCTGACAGGTGGCACTGCACAGTGACTACAGTGTCAATGCAGCAATGACGTGGTGTGACAACATCAGAGATGCTGCTGAGGATAAGTGATGCAGCATGTACATGGCCATCTTCATTTGCATGCTTTCGAGTGAGGTTGTGTGACCCAGCTAGGTGCATACAGAAGAAGTTATTCAAGTGGATCAGATACTTCCTCTGGTGGGTCCTACTGAGGCTGCCCCAGTTCAAAATTTATGAGCTTGCTGAGAGCAATCTACTTGCCTTGATGGTTGGCTCTGGCATCTTGTCCGCATCAATGAAGCAATCAGCATACTCATCATTCTTGGCAGCGCCAAAGCCTGAGAACTCACGCTCTCCTCCCTCATCCCTGGTTACAAGAACGTCTCGCGTTGGCTCTGGCACCCTTTGCACAGCTGACAAGTCCACCTTGCGGCCTGCACAGCATGACTTTGTGATCAGCATCAATGCAATTGAAAGCATACAAGCACTGTGAGACGCTGGTGACAAGGACGGCTGGTATTGGCTCTCGTACCCTTTGCACAGCTGACAAGTCCACCTTGCAACCTATAAAGCATGACTACATGATCAGCATTAATATAGTTGAAAGCATGGAAGCAATGTGAGACCCTAGTGACAAGGACGTCTTGTGTTGGCTCTGGCACACTTTGCACAGCCAACAAGTCCACCTTTTGCCTTGCACAGCATCAGCATGTGATCACCATTGATGCAACAGAAAGCATACAAGCAATGTGAGACCCTGGTGACAAGGACGTCTAGTGTCGGCTCTGGCACCCTTTGCACAGCTGACAAATGCACTTTGCAGCCTGCACAGCATCAGCATATGATCACCACTGACGCAACAGACAGCATACAAGCAATGTGAGACCCTGGTGACAAGGACGTCTTGTGCTGGCTTCGGCATCCTTTGCACGGCTGACAAATCCATCTTGCAACCTGCAAAGCGTGACCACATGATCACCATTAACGCAATTGAAAGCATACAATGTGAGAACCCTGGTGACAAGGACATCTTGTGTGGGCTCTGGCACCCTTTGCACAGCCAACAAGTGCACCTGGCGGACTCCACAGTATCATGACACGATTGGCGTTGAGCATTTGAGAGCATACAAACATCATGACAGACTGCCCTTCCAGTAAATTGTTGGGTCAGTTGAGTGGGCCTGGTTCTGTGGGTTGCCATAGAAACATTTTGGAAACAATTGTGAAAAAAGGTTGAATGAGTTGAGGGATCAGTCCCGTTGGCACATGGCTTTGGACAGAACTGTGTGGATGCAGCTCATTGCTTCTGTATGCACCTGCCTGGGTCACAGACCCTTACTAGTACGCGCTGCAGTTACGCTGATGATCTAGAAATCTTGACAGTAGCTCAGGCAGGAACATCTTGCAGTTGGCTTAGCTTAAACAGCATAGGTGTCTTACTTTGCAGCAGATCCAGCATCTGTTCGCCAAGGTCATCCTGTCCTACTGCGCTGACAAAGCTGACCTTGACACCCAAGCGACCAAGTGCTGCTGCAACATTGGCTGGCGCACCACCTGGGTATGGGATCCAGGTCTTGACTTGTTCCTTAGGCACCCCTCGCTCTTCTGCCAAGCAGTCTGCAAGCAAGAAGTTTCATGACGTGTGAGACTTCATGTATGACCTGACAAGCCTCTGCAGTGAGCAAGCTTACCAAAAAGGGCTTCTCCTAGACAAGTCACGGAGGCTTCTGGGGCTCGAGTGGCGCCGTTCTGGCTTTCACATCGTGTGATCAAGTGTCTCCGCTTCAAGGGTCGCACTAGCTGAGCTTTGGCACGATGTTGCTGACTAAATCGGACTGCTGATGGGCTCAGTCTTGATGATGAACGCTTGCTCTGCAAATAAGTATTCGGCGGTGCTGCGCAGTTGCACAACCCAAAGGACGCCATATCAAGCTATCGTTGCAATGCAAACGGAACGTCAGAAGGGCGCTCTGCTGCACACCCGAAACCAAGAGACGCACTGGCAAAAGTGTAACGCAGGTGCTAGTCCAACGGCTTTAGCCTTTCGCAGCGCAGCAAATGCCCAGATCCTGGCTGGTGAAGCAGTTTGCAAGATGTTTACAGCTTTGCGCGTCTCTGCAGCGCGCGTTTAGCGATCAAGTGTGGGTCCGATCTCTGCTTTGCCAGGAATCAAAATGGTCAAGTCAGTAGACAGAAGCTGCGAGATAGAAGAAGAGCAACGACCGCCTTGATCACTGCAGCTTGCATCGCTTCGAGGTTCTCTGCCTGGCTGCTTTAGTGCCAACGTTGCTGAAGGTGCCGCAGCAGATAGCTGCCAACGAGGCACTGCAGGATCTGTTCCTGGCTGAGAGTGCTCCTCCTGAGTGCACCGACTTGACTTCGCTTCTTAGACTGGTGTTTGCCAAAGAATAGGAACGCGAGCAAGGGCGGGCCCAGCAGGCCTATGACAACGGCCCACAGGCCTACATGGGCTCCAGCAAAGGGAGGGACGAACGACGAGCAGTCAGGCAGCAGAGTCTTTGCCCCAAGCACCTTTTTCAGAGCTAAAGACCAAGTTGCACACACAAAGCTCAAATTCAGGTCAGGCATCTTATTCTTAATTCCTCCACTTTAGTACAAGCTTGCTCAACAGCGCCAGGTCAAGCTCACAGAGAACACGCTGTTGTAGGCAATCTGGACAGAGTGCAGCAGACGACCTTAACAAGAAGGACCTGCGGGTAGGGCTGTGCACGCTGATAGCTGTACCAGCTGCATTCTGGATGTGCTTGATGCACAGCTTTCAGAAATGAATGTTGAATGCAGGCTGAGCTAGAGGACAGAGAGCGAAAACATTACAGGACAAAAGGGGGTTCTGACTTTGAAGGTACAGCTGACCGTGCTTACACACAGATCACTGCTTCTTCTGTACCATGGTCTCTGAATGTAGCAATGGCTAAGCTTCTGCAACTGCGCAAATTCTCTTCAAACTGCTTTTCCTGCAGAGCAGCGGCAAGCTGATTTGAAGCTTTTAGAAGCTCCAGACGTTGGGACAGGAGTTGGCGGCAAACCCAAAGTTTTGGTCCCGAAAGCTGTAGATGCAGATGAGGAAGGCGAGGATGATGACGATGATGAGTCAGAGTCTTCAGATGATGAGGTGAGCCTGGCATAATATTAGTCATGAGAACAAGCATTATGCTTTCCAGCACATGTGCTAGCTGTGGGTGGCACAAGTCTTGTCTTGTCAGGCCAGCTTGTTTGGCGTCACAGTAAGGTTGTGCTAGTTCAGACTCTGAAATCAGGCAAGATCATGTCAGATGGCATGGCATGCCATGGCTGACATGGCGCGCGTAATGTGACTAAAAATGCTTAATCATGAGCATCAGTGATTGCGAACTGTTGATGTTGTTACGGCCATGCTGAAAATAAGCCGGCCTGGCGAGACAGGACTTGTGGCACACACACCTAGCACCTGTGTGGAAGCATGTCATATGCTGTTATCATTGTTGTTTGTGTTGACATAAGATTGCTGACAACATCTGCATTGTTGCCAGGCAAACAACAGTTTCAAGGCACTGCCACTCTTTTAATGGAGCTTGTCACACAGCAGGGATCAGTTTTTCAGCCTGTTGCTTCAGTAGACATTGCCATTGACTGTGTCAACCCCATGCCATTAGCAGAATATTGCTTTGAGTCTGACTGCTTGACCTTGTCCCACAGCATCTCATATGTGCAGGATGAAGAAAGGGAGCTTTTGCAAGAGCTTGCGCGGATAAGAAAAGAGAGGGAAGTAGAAGCTGCCAAAAAAGCAGCAGAAGAAGAAAGGTCCAAACAGCTGGCAATGCAAGAAGAGGTCGTACATGGCAACCCACTGTCTAGTTTCCGGGCTGGGCAGCCTGACTTCCAAGTAAGTTTCACTGATGCCAGCAAGCAATTTTTATGTGTCCCTTGCTCGCACACTGCTATCGAGGTCATGCTGTGCATGCATGGTGAGCTGTCATCAGCAATAGCTGTAAATCAAATGTGTTTGCTGCAGGTCAAGCGACGCTGGGATGACGATGTTGTCTTCAAAAATCAGGCGCGTGGTGAGCCAAAAGTCCAGAAGCGCTTCATTAATGACACAATACGAAGTGATTTTCACAGAAGGTTTCTCACGCGGTATATCAAGTAGTTGCCAGTGCTACATCAGGCTCGACGCCTTGCAAGCTATGTGGTTGAATTCAACCCAACATACAGCACTGTCTACATCATGGTCATCATGGCATGTCAGATAGTCTGGCAGAACTGCTGCTTTAGTTGCTGTGCCCGTGCCATGCTACACTCATAATGCACAAACAGAAAGTGGATGTGCTTACTGTCCTGCGTGCTGCTGCTTGTGTGTTGTTTGCATGTTTACAGGCAACGCAATGTTTCTGGAAGCTCAGGCAAATACTGTGCAATAGGGCATGGCTACACATCGGCAAGGCAGTCTGCCAATCACATGTGTGTTGGTTTGGACAAGGAACTTGTTGCAATCCAGCCGAACTGTATGCTTCACGGTCCTGAATGAATCAAGTATGTGACAGCCAGAATGAGTGTTTCCATTTTGCTTGAATGAAGACGAAAACAGGCGTACGTTTTGTTCCAGTTTGCACATATCCGGACGCATCTTTCCCCAACGCTTGACCTCGAACAGTAGAGCTGCATTATTGACCGCATTTGTGCAGCCTGTGCTTGATCAGGTGGTTGTAGCTCTGAGAGCATTTTGATTTTTCATCCATAATGTACCGCTGATGTATTGCTCAGACGACCCGAATACTCTTACACACACACTGACATTATGATAAACGGACCCAGCAAAGCAAACATGACATGCTCTAATTAGGATGTGACAACCTATTCGCAGAAATTCTGCAGCAGCAATCTGATGCAAAAAGGCACTATAATGCAATGAAAATTGTGTGAGCTGCTCTTGCTAAGGAGCTGCATTGGGACAAGTGCTGGCAAACACACATCCACGCAGAGCACTCCCAAGCCAGATATGCTTTCCATTTGTAGCCTGAGATGCATGCACACCACAGCACAATGATGCACAGCCTCTTATCACCTCTCACGTTTCAAGCTGTCAATCTGCTGCATTACATTGTCATGATGCACATCAAATTCCTAGCAGATGTTTAAACCTTGTCAAACGCCTTTCATGATGACACACACACTCAGTAAATTGCAAGATTGTCAAGCACAACAAAGAATGTTGCTGTCTTAGTCAAGCAGAAAACTCAGAAGAGCCAATGACACCCAGTTTACAGGCTGTGGCTAGCAGCTGGCCTCAGCAATGAACGCCTTTTGACAAGAGGAGCAATGAATTGGATGTGTACAGAAGCTTGTCAACAAAAGGTGCGGGCTGCAGGTGTGGCGATCAACTATCTTTGCGATATGGGTGGTATGTGCCTAAGAGTTGAAGGCGCCCTTGACGTTGCCCTTGGCCTCTTTCCATGCACCCTTGACATTGCCCTTAGCGTCGTTCACAGCACCCTTGGCATCACCCTTTGCGTTCTTGCCGTGCCTCTCAATGTCGGTGCCGTCATCACGAACGGCTTTGTAGATAAAGACGCCGGCAGCAACAGCTGCGACTGCGACGGCAGCCTGCAACAGCAGTGCTTGTGTCAGAAACATGTCGCTGCTGTTGTTGTAAAGGCTGCAGAGTCCCGACCAGGGACGAGCTGAACACCAATCAAGCCAGCAACAGTAGCAAAGTCTTTCAACACATGTACCCCGATTGACGCGGCGCTACAGTGAGAGAAAGCTCATTTGCCTGCTGTAGAAGACGAATTTCGCAGAAAATGCTTGCTTGCAGCCTTACAGGTGCTGCGCCATCAGATAAGGCATACCTTGGTGAGCTGGTCCTTCTGCTCTCTGTTGAGACCCATGGCTGTGCTGAACTGGAAAGTGTTGATATCACAGGAAGAAAGCGAGCAAAGGACTTCTGGACGGTCGGAGACGAGTGCTAAGACGGTGTGCTTAGTTGGCCTGTGCTGCGAAGCTGAGGATCCTCAAGGCTAGCAAGATAACCGCCAAATTATTTCAAAATCGGGATGTCGGAAACAAAATGCGCTCAAATTTCCATCCCTCAAGTCATTACTTTTTCGTAAATTTCGTACGATGCCGCCGGAACACGTGCACGACCGTTTCTGCTGACTCGCCGCCAAGGTCGAGTCAGCATTGACATGCCCCAGTCTGATGCCCTGTCTGATGCCCCAGCAAAATCAGGACCAGACTTGCTGTGCTGTTTCCAGCTTCAAGAATCTACGACACTGGGCGCCTCCTATGTCAGCTTGCGTGTCATTTTTGCAAGAGAGGTGACTTGAGCGGACCATGCAATTTGACTGTGTATAGAGTGCTCAACACTCCTCTTGAGGCAACTAGTTGCCTGCCGCTTGTAAAGGACTTCTAAAACAAAAACTGCAAGCCCTTCAGCCCAAAAGGCCTCTGTACTCTGTGCGATTGCATCAAAAGTAACTGCATCTGTCTATGAGTGGTCTGTACTAGGCGTTGTAAGGTCTCTATTACAGACCGTAATTCCTGTAAAACGTCTAGCATTCCTGTGCAGCCAGCTGGCAGGCTGCAGGCTCAGAAACCTTCAAATTTGCGCGTGGCCCAGTGGTGGTGTCGGCAGTGGTTGGGTGGGTGATATCAAATCACTGAGTTGTTTACGTAATGTATACAGAAGTACAGGATACAGACCCTACCTTCAAGTCTTCTGCAAAATCCCGATTTTCTATTCTGTCTATTTTCTAATCATAATTGTACTTGTGCAATTCTGTTCTATGCTGAATTTAAGTCTTTAAAGTTAGTGTAATATAGGAAAGAAAAGTTCTGATGACTACACAAGACTACCATGTCCGCAATGCAAAATGGTGACATAACTATAAGGGTTTTGGCTTGTGGACAACATCAATATTCACATTCCACAGATTTGCAAAAGCTTTTGCAGAACCTCACAGATCACGTAGCATGACGTGATCAGGGTAATCCTTGATCTTTCTGCAAATTGTATCAGAGTCAGCAATGTATCAGGTGTTTCTGTCTGTTCTTGTTCTTCTTGGCTGATGTTTGTATCATCGTGCATGACAAACTCTGGGATTTGCTGGCTGTGTACTGAATAAGGCTGGGGAAACCCTATGGTCAGTGGTCAGTCTAGGAAATGTATATGTTTGGAAACTCGCAACAATAACACATACCACTGCAGTACTGTCATCAGTCTGTGGTCATTAGCACACACACACACACACTGCATGATACTGAGGTAACTGGCGCAGGAGCTTAAACTCTCCACCCAACTGTGAATCCTTTCCACACTTCCTGCTGATCCTCATGTATCATAGGTCAGACTGCTCTTCAGTCAGGGGAATCCCCAGTCCGCAGACAACATCGAACGGAAGTCCTCAGGATGAGCAAGAGAGGCGGCTTGCCTTCAAGTATCTTTGGCTGTTGCTGTGAGTGCACATACGTAAACATCGTTTGACCGTGTCAAACACCGACTGACTACGATCTGGCAGTGGGTCTGACAGGTGAATGCCACAATTGATGCGGTGTTGTGTAGTGTGCTGCAGAGAGTAGCAATGATAGATTCTGTGACAGCAATGAGCAGTCCAAGGATGGCTGTAAGGAGAACTACTTCTCAAGGATGTTCTCTTGAATGCTGATGCCTGTATGTCTAGCAGCTCCTTGAAGATGCACATACACAGGCTGTCCCACTTGCAGCTCAGTCACAGAAACTGCTCCTGCACTTTTGCTGCTTGCAAGTGATAGCTCATCTGGTGCCACTAGCCGCACAGTCTCAGCATTCTGAAGAAGTATGCTGTGTTTTACTCCGTCTTCTGTTTCAGCTTCCACCAGGACCTGCATACATTGCTGCCTTCACTTAATATCATACATTGGTTCATTGATTTCACACCTGTGTTCATTGATTTGACACCTGTGTCCGCGCAAACGTGAGGTACGTGAGGTTCACACATGTTACATGAACATGAAGAACGGTTGTTATGTGCATGCAGATACCGCACCCACATTAAAAGAGTTCATGAAAATTAAAAAATTTATTGAGGCTTGCTGATAATTTGACGCTGCATATCATGCAGAATACATAATCATTCTGTTGTCTGACGATGCATTCGTGATCCTGTGCATGTCAGCTGTTGGTAGCCTTTAGCAGCAGCTTTAATTTGCGGCTGATTAGGCACCTGCAATTGCTTGCCCTACTTCTGCTTAGTAATGTGACCTCCTTTCGTGTGCAAACTTGTTTAAGAGGGCTACGGTACCTTGCCTTGGACATGTGCACAGACTCACAGCTGAGAAAGTATTTGCATGCCCTAACACATATAGCTGAAAGCCAGAAGAAAGCAGTGTTCAACTTGCATGATGTTGAGTGTAACATGCTTACCAGAGGTCTAGTTTCTATCTTGACTCGCCCGACTATTGCTGTTTTCTGCTGGCCATGTTCGTTGACAATGAGAACCTCTTTGCCGCTTTGGAGCTCTGCCAAGTATGCTGTCTGGTTGTTGGGGCACACTGTATAGGCATGCACCTGCATGCAGTTGAGGCTTTCAGCAAACATTGCAGCTTGAATATGTGCAACAAAGTGAGCAACTTTATTCAATGACATCATGGTCTGAAACCCAAGCAGGCACAAACATCAACAGAACGCCATGCAGGCACAAACACCAACAAAACCTCATGCAGGCAGAAACAGCAACAGAGCCCCATGCAGGCACAAACAGCAACAGAACGCCATGCAGGCACAAACACCAACAGGACCTCATGCAGACACAAACAGCGACAGAATCCCATGCAGGCAAAAACAGCAACAGAACGCCATACAGGCACAAACACCAACAGGACCTCATGCAGACACAAACAGCAACAGAACCCCATGCAGGCCCAAACACCAACAGTGACCCATGCAGGCACAAACATCAACAGAACACCATGCATGCCCAAACACCAACAGGACCCCATGCAGGCACAAACAGCAACAGAACCCCATGCAGGCACAAACACCAACAGGACCTCATGCAGGAACAAACAGGAACAGAACTCCATGCAGGCACAAACATGAATAGGACCCATGCAGGCCCAAACACCAACAGGACCTCATGCAGGCACAAACAGCAACAGAACCCCATGCAGGCCCAAACATCAACAATGACCCATGCAGGCTCAAACATCAACAGAACGCCATGCAGGCACAGACACCAACAGAACCCCATGCAGGCACAAACAGCCACAGAACCCCATGCAGGCACAAACAGCAACAAAACCCCATGCAGGCACAAGACAGGAAACAACAGAAAGCAAAGCTGTCAAGTACAGAATACTTACTGGGCCTGCGTTTACTCTGAATGGTCGGCTGTTGATGTAGCGGGACTCTGTACACTCAGAATGCACTAGAAAAGCTGCTCGAGCAAAGTTGCCAACAAGCATCCCCTCTCCAGGCGCCAAAATTGAGCAGAGATCAACACACACCCTGCATGAATCATACCCTGCAATCATTGCCTGTTTGCACCTGCAGCAACTGTCAACAGCACTCTGACATCATGCAACTGCATATCTGTAGCCAAGATACCCGTCTCAAGACCTTGCATTGTCTACATCAAGCAAAGTATGAATTGCATCAGTGCACAGCACATTACTGGCAATCAGCATCGACCATGAGCTACAGCTTCTACAAGCATCAGCACATGGGTTCTGTAATTTGTCCTGCACAAATGCAGGGTGACCCAGGCGCCAGGTATATAGTAATGGACTACTGGTTGAAGCAGCATGTAGGCACATGCACTTTTGGCAGTATGACAAAGCCTGAACAGGAGGTACTAGTGTACCTGTCACCCATGCCCACCTTCTGGATTGATGTGACTGTAGCTATCTCCAAAGCGAGCCTGTTCTGCTCTGCAGCTCGCGCACGCACATACGCAGCCAGCTCACGCACCTTTGGCATTAGCACAATACACAATCAGGCACAGATTGCTGCTGGTGCAACCAGACAAGCTCAATCAGGCGATGCTGATGTGGGACAGTCATGCGTGTATGCTCAGACCAGGAATGACCTTCTGTTGTGTGATGATCAAGCCTGAGGAAGAGTTTGTTTCATGCTATCCTCAACTACATCAAATTTAGGGTAGTGTTGATGCAAGTAAAGATAAGTTCCCTGTGCCAACTGTGTGATGTCACCAGCTTGCCAATGTGCTGGCGCAAACAGGCACATTGTACAGGTGTGCAAGTGCAGTGTAGCATAAAACCACCGTAAATCTGACGTCGTTGCTAGGCAAGCTGCATCCAGTCAGAAGCATTGCGCATGCAGCTGACATGGCTTGCAGCTGTGTAGATGCCAGCCATGCATTCAAAATGAAGGGTTGCGAGTCAGTATACAAAGCATGTTGAAAGGAAGGGCTGCATGTGAGTATAGGGACTTGAAGCACATCATTTGTTCTGAGGACGGCTAAAATGCACTTGACAGCTTGCATTTGATGCAGAATGGCAGCCATGGCTGCAAAATGAAAGGTTGCATTTTACTGTGCAGAACTGAGGCATTTCATTTGTGCTAAGGACGCAGCCATGCGTGCAAAAGGGAGGGCTGTACGTCAGTGTACAGACCTGAAATGACTAGCAACTGTTTGCCCTCAGGAACATTGGCATGCACATGAGAGGCTGCGTTTGATGCAGATGGCAGCCATGCGTGTAGAAAGAGAGTCTCCATGTCATTGTGCAGATTTCTAGCAAACCAGATTGTGCATTTGACAGCTTGCACCTAATGCAGTTGCCCGCCACACCTGCAGAGAGACGGCTTGTACATGAGCATACAGTAAACACTTTTTGTAACAACTGCTTTGGTTACCAAAAAAAATGACATTACATCGAATTGTCCGTACTCAAAGGGACCTCTGCAGTCAGAAAGCATTGATTGGGTACCAACGGCGTTGTCTTTACATCAAGTGTCTTTAAAAAGAGAGTTTACTGTACAGACCTGAAGTGGGTCGTTTGTCCTGAGCACTGCTCCTGCTGTGCCAGCCTCCAAAGCCTCTAGCATCACCCTTGCATCCGCTGCACTGGTGGCCACACCCAACAAGGAGCCAGGTTTGTCCTGCAGAATGACAAAGGCCTGGGCTGCTCAACTTAACAAGGCAGCCTGGGACAATCACATCCTGCTTGAGCTGAGCCCGACAATGCAAGCTTGTCAGTAGCAATTATACTGATAAGCGTTGTGACACATGCTGGCAAAAGTACCAGATGTGAGCGGCCCAAGGCTCGTCTCTTGAATCAAGCAAGTATCTGGCTTGCGTACGCATGCAACATGGCATGTGGCGGTATACTGTACTGTAATCTCTCAATATGACAACTGCATTGATTACAAAGAAATTGTCCTTACATCAAATTGTCTTTACTCAGAAGTACCACTGTAGTCAGAATCAGCTTGCTTCCCAGTTGCATTGTCCTTACATCGAGAATGTCCTTATATCAAGTGTCCTTATATCAAAAGATTACTGTATGACAGCAGTTGTGCTGTAGGCATCAGCTTGGGGAGGCATGACCCTGAAACTTTTGAGCATGTGCTTACAGGGCAAAGGCAACATGAAGAACAGGCCTGCAAGAGGAGTAAGGTTTCCCAATGTACCTGAAATGCGGCAACTAGGTTCTCAGCTGGTATAATCTGCCAGTCTGAGCAATCCATGACCAGGAATCCAGGTGTGTCACAGTCCTTGGCTGCAGCACGCATACCGTCTGCTGAGGTTACACGCCTAGTGGATCCAACCTGTTGCAAGACTGCAAAACTATCAAAGGCTGTCCCATTGGCATCGAAGAAGAAGTCAAAGGCTGTCCCATTGACATTGAAGAAGAGGAATAACCACAAGAACATATTCACATGCTTTAGCAAGTCAACAAGGCTTCAGTGCATGTGCCACACAGTGGCAATGGCTACGTGACCGTCAGGCAGTCTATGAGGTATGATGGATACAAAGTCGGGTATGTCTTTCGTAATGTATGGTTGCTGCGTAAGGTACTGCGGCAGCCAGATACATACAGAGGCAATCAGCTGCCTCTAAGCAAGTTTGCCAGAAGCTGTCTCGAATCAGTCAAAGTGGGCATGCCAGGCAGAAACAGGCAGATTGATGTGAGTCCTTAAAAACACATGCCCTGATGAATAGCGCTCTATTCCAGCATGTCATGCAAAGAAACAGCTGAATGATGCAACATGCCTGTGAGAGAACAGTTCAAAACTGACTTGGCTTGACAACAGTGCAATTGGCTTGCCTGTGCTATGACAATGATGCAGTATGCGGTGCTATAACTTGCCAGAAGAAACATGCACCTGCTCGCCGTCACGGTAGATTGCAGAGCCTTCAGAAATGAGGATTTCAAAATCTGCCACGCCGTCCCAGTCTTGAGCAAGACGCTGGTGCTCAGCAGGAAACAGGAATGTAGTGATGCCTGACTCAACTGCAGAAGTCAGCACATCCTGCGAACCAGATTGCAGCAATGCTTGGACGGCTGTACAGACAGCACTGCATTGACATGTGCCTCAGCTCACCATTTCTGTCGTTTGCACCCACACTAGCTTCTCAGATCGAGGCTTGTCAGCAGTTGTAAGTGCGGTGGCAACTTGGGTGTGCCCCGTTGAGCCCCTTCTCCTGCCAGGTGTGCGGGTTCGATTGTATGGAATCATGCCGCGGATGAGTTCAAGCCGCTGTCGCCTCAGGTGAGAGATGCAGGGACGCAGCGCGGGGTGTGAGCTGTGTGAGTTGTGCTCGGACCAGCTATAAGCTGACTTGACCGGTGCGGGTAGTCCATGATGAAGCAGCATCCTGAACGAGCGTCTGCTGTTCTATATTTGCACCTCAGAGGCATGCATGAATGGTTCTATCGATGCTTAGGCGGTGTTCAATCCGCTGTTGCAGCCTGCAGTGATCAGCTCAGCCAGAACACCTGCACCACCATCATACTGCTTGCATCTCACGCGGACTGGGTTGCGCAAGCGAGCTGAAGCAAAATGCATTACCAAGATGGACGGCTGACTGCCGGTCTGCGGCATACACAGTCGCTGCAGATCCCAGTGCAGAGCCTGCAACGCTGACGCGGAAGTCGAACCGTTTATGCATGCCATCGCATATGACCTAACATGCGTGAAAGTAACGTACGTGACATCGCAATTGCTCTTGCCACCGCCTTTCTGGGTAAAGGATTGTCTGTCGACGCATTGCCCCGTTGGTACAGTGCGCTACAGGCAGATGAGCGGCTTGCTTGCTGCATTAGCTCACCCAAGATCCTGCTGATCTGGCGTTACCACGAGCCTTTTCGTCGCTAGGGCGATACAGAGAGCTTGCTTATGTCCCCAGGGATGTACGTTTGAGCCACTGTTACACACGAATTGCCCCTCGTCGGCTCAGACCGCTTACAATTAGCAGCAAAAAGCAGAGTGCAAGTGACATGCCAGGAACCAGCCCGCGCGTCCTGAGCATACAGAGTCATGTCGTGCATGGTTATGTTGGGAACAAATGCGCTGTCTTGCCTCTGCAACTGTTAGGCTTCGACGTGGATCCGATCAACTCTGTACAGTTCAGCAACCACACTGGTGAGAAAGGCCTGACAACTGTAGCTGTGCAACACTTCCTAACTCGCTCAGACACTAGGCAGCTTGCAGGATATCCTTCTAAGCAAGGAGACGTGATGTCTGGAGATCAGCTATGGAAGCTTATACAAGGGCTACAAGACAACGACTTGTTGCAGTACACACACCTACTGACTGGTTACATAGGCTCGGTGTCATTCTTGGAGACAATCGTGAAGATCATCAAAGCTCTCAGGGATATCAATCCAGACCTGATCTATGGTGAGACCCTAGCTGCCACTACTCAGCAACTGAATGTGGACGCTTGACAGATGACGTGAAGCGTCCATGTCGGTCTGGACAGAGCAATTATGACTCACCTTGCAATTGATATGTGCAGTCTGTGACCCCGTAATGGGTGATGATGGTCGCCTGTATGTGGGAGAAGAATTGGTGCCTGCGTATAGAGACCAGATCATATCTCTTGCCTCTGTGCTGACTCCCAACCAATT
This sequence comes from Trebouxia sp. TZW2008, assembly GCA_002118135.1. Lineage (NCBI taxonomy): Eukaryota > Viridiplantae > Chlorophyta > Trebouxiophyceae > Trebouxiales > Trebouxiaceae > Trebouxia > Trebouxia sp. TZW2008. Next base: position 152,255 of record BDIU01000117.1, read on the forward strand.
TGAGGCTGAGCTACTGACTGGCATCACAATTGACAGCAAAAGCTCTGCTTTGCAAGCTTGTCAGAGCCTGCAAAAGCGGGGCATTGACACCATTGTAAGCCTTACCATTTGCCATCAAAAGTCAATGTGCAGCAAATCTGCCCAATGCTTGGCAGCGTGTTTGCCCAACAACAATGCGTAGCTTGTTTGGACATGATGTGCGTTTGATGCTGCTCTCAACATGTCATTGTACATATTTTGAGCGCATTTGAGCATGTTGATATCTAGATTGTTCAACAGTATCATGAAACATCATGGTAATTTTTGTAGGTGATCACCAGCATCAAGCTGAACGGGGAATTGCTGCTGGTGGCCAGTACACAGAGTGCACAGGATCCCAGTTGCCCCTCAAGCATACAAGCCAACATCCCCCAATTAGATGCATACTTCACTGGCACAGGTACAGTGCTCTGCTAATTACATCTACTGCAAAATAAACTTGATCATTTCACTTGATAATGGACACCACAGGACGTGGATACTGCACAAAGTCAGCTCTGCATCATACATTGCATGTGTCGAGGCGTTGTCACTTCTGGTGCTGCTGTGCAGGTGATCTGATGACAGCTTTGCTGCTGGCAAACTTGCACAAGGATCCTGGCAATATGGCACATGCTGTGGAAAAAGCCCTTGCCAGTCTGCAAGCAGTACTGCAAGCATCTGCAGAGGCATCTGGTGACTTTGCCCACATGAAAGACAGAACATCCCAGGTGTGTACAGATGACAATGCTTGCTTGACACACAATCAACTACCAGTTGTGAGGCAAAGTAGCTGAAGACATCAACAGCACTTACCAGCTAGCTCTTGCAGAAACTGATCGGCTCTGCAGCAGCATTGTGCTTGCTGTCGACAGCAACTTGAATGTCGGTGGTGTTGCAGATACTCCCATCCCCAAGTGACATTTGAGTCTGAAACTTCTGCTGGAGACATGCAGTTTTTGTTGCATCGGTCATCCTCAATGCAGTCCTGGCTTTTTACAATCACAGGTCTCAGGTTGAACCGCTGAAATATGAGTAGCTGCAGGTCTGCAAGTTGCGAGAGCTGCGGTTGATACAGAATCAGCATTTGATCAAATCGCCACCAATCAAGATTAAGGTACAGCCATTGGAAAGCAGCAATCACTGACTAGAATGTGACAGACTTTGCATCAATGAGCAGACCCGTTTTGGGCATGTATCAGACACTGTTTGCAAGCTCTGGATATGCATCAAATACTCTGTCAGCACCTGAACTGCAACACGCTTGACAATAGAACTGAGGATGCTGTTCCACATGGTCTCACAATCTTTGTGTGCTCGTGAATGCCTGATCAGTCCAGCAATCAGCAATGTGACAGCAAGCAGCGTCCAGGTTGACAGGGCGCTGCATCAAAAACATCTTTTACGTTCGTAATGAATTAAGACGTCCACATTGACGGATCTTAGCTAACACTGCAGTGCGTTGAAAGTCTGTGTTGGGGTCAGGTCGTGCTACCTAGGTGACAAGCTGCTCAACCCTGACATGATTGCATAGGAATTGTTGCACTCGACTCAGTTTTTTTCTGTCTGTGTATGAGAGCTGCTGCCAAACATATGCAATCTCAAACAACAGTGTCAATGTCACCGAAGCAGGCCGATTTCACACACTATGTTCCAGGAATGAGCTGCTGTAAGGCTTGGAATTCTTTATCAGTCCTTTCAGACTCCTTTGCAGTCTTTTCAGACTCAGCAAAAATTGCCTTGACCTCATCCAACAGCTGCTGAGCTTGCTCTATTTCTTTTGGAGGCACAGTTGCCAAGACCCTGTAGTAGCAAGCAGACATCTGCACACTTCCTGCAGCAGCTTGCTCAGCAGAAAATGCAGCTTGATGATGCATCACAAGATGAGGGGACAACACGAGTTAGGTGCTCTCATCGTTAGTCGAAGTCTTATGAAGCATTGAAAAACGATAAGCGTACAACATTTGACGGGCTGAGATGAATGGCTGAACAATGCTGAATGCACATAGGCAGCCTGCAGTGTATCAACAGCTTCAGGCCTAGTCATGCCAAGCATAAAGGCAAAGTCATGCCAAGCATTGAGGCATAGCCATGCCAAGCTTGAAGAGATGAGTGCTCATTGAAATGTTTGAGCCAGCCAACCTGTCCAGATCTTGTACTGCCTGTTCTACTTCCTTTCCAGCTGATTCTGGGACGGGAGTCTTGGACCTAGCGCTGCTAATGATTGTGTCATCCAGCTTTTGCAATGACCTCAGAAAGGTGTCAACAATACGTTGTGCCTCTGCCTGTGACATTCCTCCTTGAGCTGCATATTCGCCTAAGACTCTGCATCAGTAACAGACAATCATGACAGGGCTTTGAAAGAACAAACTGCAGACAACAGATATGATTATAATGCTGGAACGACAGCGGCTGACCTCACTGTATCTCGCAAGCCGCTGAAGGACCCTTTGCGCAACAGTGTGCGTGCCGCTTGAGCATCCTGTTCTGCACAGACATGCAGCTGAAACACTGACTATCAGTCCAAATACAAAGCACAAATTGCATTCACAGTAATTAAGCCGCGCGCACAGAGTCTGTAGAGAAGGAAACAATCAAAAGTCTGCGTTGTCAGGCGTCATAAAGGGAGCCCCTGTCCATAGGGGCAGTCTGAGAGTCTGTAAGAGCATCAGGGCTCGGGTTTGCTTACGCATGACAGCACCAGCTTTCAGCAGCTGAGCTCTTGCTTGCAGCACAGTTGGAACATATGTGTATAAAGGGTCAGGTTTCTTCTTTTTGATGTACCGCTGCAGCCCCCTGCTGTTGCCTGTACCCTCCTACTGCAGGCAATCATTGCGTTCAGGCAATGTGCCAAACCATATTTTGCCATCAAAGGCAACATGAGCAACAAGCTTGTACCTCAGCAGTGGCTTTCAGGGGTGTATTGCTCAAACACAGCACTGCTGTGATCATGCCGTGCAATGCAGTACGTCTGTGGACCAAGGATTGCAACCCTGCCTCTGTCAGATCATGTTGTGCTGCCTGCAACAAGCACGAGCTGCTTCAGCAGCCACCAAAGTGCTGAGTGATCGGTCTATGCCCACTTTGCAAACCTGAGGCGATGTGGAGCGCCGTTGGATTGCGGGACGACTTGTATTCTTAGATGAGAATCTAGTGTGCAGGCGCGTAAACGGCGAGCAAGCGCACTGGGACGTTGTAGCAGCATGCAATAGGTTTGACCTATTCACTTGCGTTTGCATCGCAGTGCCGCCGGGTGCGGGTCGTCACAGCAGCTTACAAAAAGCTTGCGGACCTCAATGCGGGTGCTGCGTGAGCGGTTTGAGCTTCGATAGAAGCTTTGAGCGACACGGCGCTGTACTCTGCCATGCAACGATCGCTGAACACCGGCAGCGAATTGACCAATCTGAAAGTGTGAGTTTGACTCTCAGTAGCAACTGTGAATGAAAGCTCGGGCACGCAAGTGTCCGCAGACATTGATGGATACCAAAGATATGCGCATTAGAGTAGCAACTGTGGATGCATTATTGCTGAGCTTTGGACTGCATCTGGAAATTCAAGAAGGTAATTGCAATACAGATGAAGCCATGGGAGCTTGAGTGCGTGAAAAGCCCAAGGCATTTCATCTTTGAAATCTTAAATTAACATGTAAGTGATGGCTGTTGATACATTTGCAGGATCTATGAATGACATGGAGAAAGGAGTGCATGATTCGAAACTTGCGCAAAAGATAAGTCTAAATGACAGCACAGCTCACGTGAAGCACTTGGGACATGGGACATCAAAGTAGCGACCAACAAATTGCCTTGTCCAAAGAGTTTCTTCTTGTCTTGCAAGCAGCAGACAGCCCAATGAACTGGATTTTAAGAAAACCTCCAATTGCGCTGCCCTGACCTTTGTCAGATGCCATCATGCTCTTCACAACACCTGACAGAATGTTGAGGACACAAAGCAGGCAAGTGCCTGCTGAGCAGCATAAGTGAGTGCTGTTGCATGTGCTGCACCAGAGTTGTGTGGCAAATGCAAAAGGCGTAGCTGGCAAAACAGCCTTGCAACAGACTGCAAACTGTGGGAAACTGGCCTGGCCACACAGGGGTTTCCTCTTGTCTTGCATGCAGCGGACAGCCCAATGAACTGGTTTTGAAGAAAACCTCCAACTACGCTGCCCGCTGCATAACCTCTGTCAGACGCCATCACGCTCTTCACAACACCTGACAGAATGTTGAGGACAGCAGACTTGAATGGTGTGGACACAAAGCAGACAAGTGCCTGCTGCGCAGCATAAGCGAGTGCTGTTGCATCAGAAAAGCTGTCT